>PVLA01001018.1:23113-114640 GCA_004027455.1 Hydrochoerus hydrochaeris | reverse complement strand
TACTCACCTGGATGCCTGCAGGAGGAAGAGATGTGTGAGACTATCATGCCGCTCCCTACATTGTTTCCCTTATCACTTATGGGAGTGGCAGTCCCTGTGAGGACAGCGCCTGTCTTAGGTCAAGGACTCTTCATATGAACCCAACCAGGCCTTACCTGTCATGGGCCTGCAGGACAGCAATTGGTCCTGTGCCTGTCTTAGGCGGCCGGTGGCGTAACATACGTGTCCTAGTTGCCCGTCTCTGGCTACCTGTAGGACAGCGCCTGTCTTAGGTCAAGGACTCTTCGTATGAACCCAACCAGGCCTTACCCGTTATGGGCCTGCAGGACAGCAATTGGTCCTGTGCCTGTCTTAGGCGGCCGGTGGGTAACATATGTTCCCTAGTTGCCCATCTTTGGCTGCCTGTCCAGTGTCTCAGGGCAGTTGTCTCACAGGAACCCCCGCAAATCCTCCTCCATGAGCTCTCCCACCCAAAGCTCCCGCATAAACTCTCTCACACTACTCACAGAAGGCAAAACCCCACAACCAGTCCTCACAAAGGGGTTATCTAGAGGGCCTCCAGCAACCCCCCTGGAGTCTCCACTCTCGACTCCATATTGAGCATTACATAAAAACATACACATGTGAACTACCCAAATTACAATTATCAGCACAAAACATTACAAGATCCTTGAGCCCAATTCCCACATGCGGTGTCCTTTTCCTGGAGAAGCGCTCTCCTCCACCCATGGACCTTGTCACAAGGCGTGGATGGACGGAAAAGGGTGCTGCACTTTTCCATGATTTTCTCACTAGATTTTAGTGTGGGTTTTTATGACATCACGATTCTCCAGGCCTGGATGAATTTTGTCTCCATATGACCGGTAGTCTCTGATATGGCTGCTCACCACTCCCCTTCACAGTGGTTTACCCTGCTAGGCCTGTGCTCATAGCTCGTGGAGCTTTTTCTCTTGCAGTGCGGTATTCTCAGCACCTTGGACAGTGCCCAGTACACAGTAGGCACTTAGCAAGTGTTTTCCAATGACCACATGAGTCTGGAATCCCAGAAGAATAGAGTCAGAGTTCTGACGGTCACCGTATGAGATGCTTTCTTTACTGTCATCTTGCAGGGTTGTTTTTTGTTATTGCTGGATTTTTTTGCTCCCAGCACTGAGGATTGAACTCAACCTCAAACATGTAAGACAAAACTCTAGTACCAAGCCAGAGCCCAGCCCATATCTCTCCCCTGCCCTCCCTTTCCCTTCCTTTCTCCCCACCCTTCCTTCTCCTTCCTGTTTTCTTCCTTTTTCTATGTTGTCCAGGCTGGTCTGAAACTCATGTGCTCAAGTGATCCTCTTGCTTCAGCTTCCCAAATAGCTTGTGTCACTTTTTCTGCCTTCAGGTTGAGTTCTGTGTTGAAATGTGGGCAGTTTCCTCACAAAAGGTGCAGATCAACCACTGGACCCAGGAAGCAAGAGAAAGGGCCATTTTCTTGGTTTAGAAAATACTATGGGATTGATTAGAGTATGCAAAGGGGACTGAATGAGAGGCCGGGGCATCTACAGGTGGGTGTGTAGTGTTGATGGTTATCAAAACTGGGAAACTGTCCAGTTTTCCTTTGCGTGAGTTTTTTTTTTAACGAACATTTTCTGGATGTCAGATGTAACCATATAGTCCAAGAAAAATTTTTTTTTTGGTACCAGGGATCAAACTCATGTCCTTGTGCTTCCCAGGCAAGGGGCTGTACCTCTGAGTTACATCCCTGGCCCCAGTCAAAAAATTTTGGATCAAGTTATTTGTAACCCAAAATATTTAGACTAAAGTATATGACTCCTTTAATATTTTTGAGTGATGTTTGCTTTAGAGACAGAGCTACTTGTCCAGCAATTTCTGTGGGTCAGACCTTGATAGGAATTCTTTCCTTTAATGCACCTGTATAGTGGAAGAGGAATTATACTTCTATTACCAATAAGGAAACTGTTTCAGGGGGACCGATTAACTTTAGTTTTGTAAAACTAACCGCCAGTTGAGCTGAGAAATAGGTATTCATTTATGCCTTCTATATGTTTTTATTGGCCATAGGAATTTTTCATGGTTGACTTTGCCTTTTTTTTGCATAACAATGGTTGCTTTTCACTTAGAACTGTGAGTTTAACCCAGACAATGCATGTAGAAAAGAGCACTAACCTAGGTAGATCATATCAGTATATGTACATTGGAAGCCTCTCCATTTTATTCATCCAAAAGTTTCTGGAACCTTGTATTCAGTTCTTTAATATCTTGTCTTTTTTTTTTAACCACTGAACCTCCAGCCTTGAACATGGCAGGTACTTAATAAATCATTTATAATAGATGAGAGAATTGAGGACCATAAATCATTTTCTGTTCACTGTTAACACAACCAGGCATTGTCATTGTTCTGCAGAAGGTGCAATTCACTAGATATAAACTACATAGGGCTTCAAGGGTCAAACTCCTATGCCACCTCTCCACTTGCTGTTGGAATGGAATTCTGAGGGAAATGGGAGATTCTCGTCCTCTGTACCTTTACCCTAGCATAGCTGACACCACCACAGGTAGTCATTTAGTCATTTAGAATCTTGGATTCAGAAATTTAGCAAGTGTTTTGTTTTAAAATACACACCAATCAACCAGCAGTGAGGCAAACACATTTTATGTGAATGAGAACTTAGCTCATTGTTTGATATTCAGGACCCATTGGAAAAATCAGGACATGTACAAGTAGGAAAGGCTCAGAGTCAATCAGCTCAGAGCAGCTCTCCAAAATTACAGAAGGCCAGAAGGTGGTGAGAAAAATACCAGACAACATACTGGGGAGAAAAATAAGCCAAGAAAAGTTGGCCTTAAAAGAGGCAGATGGTGACAGGAAGTGTTTAGTGAGGGGTGATTGTGCTAAAAATCACAAAGACTGTGAAATTATCCATTTGTACTTGGAAGCACTGGGGAAAAATTAAAACTCTTTGCTAGGATGCAAGGAAGGAAGATCATACAGCAGCAGAATATTAAGTGAGTGTGTGTTTGTGTGAGGTAATAGAAATGTGAGATGCATCAATCCATTAGAATGGAAGGTTTGCTCAGAAATTGTGACCAGAGTTATAAAAAGTGTTTTGTTTTGCCTCAAAGCAGTTGGATTTGTATGAAATTGGATTCTTTCAAGCTTTGGTGTAGGAAAGCGTTCTCCTAGAATGTTAATAACCTGCTAAGGTAGCAATGATCATTTTCTAACTGAAAAAAATGGACTAGACATTCCCTTTTCTCTCTCTCTTTAGAAGAAATTGCTGGATTAGGATACAGAAAATGTGAAATAACATTGCTGAACTTTAAGGTAAAGAATTTGAAAGTTGAGAAAAAAATTATAGCAGAGAAAACTAATAATTTCCAATGATATGATGAAAATTTGAAAAAATATCAATTTTAAGATAGATTTGGTTGAATATTTAGAATTGTAAATAGCCTGTAAATGAAAAGACCTAGTTTTCACTGCTGAAATTTTGGTCCAGAACTATGTATTATTCCATTTGCAAGCAGCAGTGTCCAACTTGAGGAATCAAATAAGCTTGGGATTTTACAACTCTCTTGTAGGCCACTAAAGCCTTCCTGCTTTGTATGTGCACAAAAAACTCAGCGATCAATATAATTACGATTTTGTGCAATATTATTATTATTGCAATATTATTAAAAATACAGTGCTCCCAAATCTATAAGAAAAAAGTAAAAAAATTAACTAAAAACAGAATCAATAGCTGGCACATTGGTACATGCCTGTAATTCCATGCTTGAATGTATTTTTGACTTCATGCATCAGAAATATTAAATACTCCGCCTTTAGTAGAAATAGTAATTTGTTATATTCTTATTTTTTGTTGTTTTTCTTTTCTTTTTAACTACACTTGAAGCATACATTTTGCATTTTAAGCTTAAATGAATATTGTAAGGAGTTTGGAGGTAGCTTTTGTGGTTTCTTTAAGAAAAACTTAAAAATATTATAAAACATTTTACTTTCAAAGACCTGGTTATCCAGATGGAGAAATAATATATGTCAATATATTTTTGAATGAAATAGCAATCATGATATTGAGGTACTTTACATGTTTTAATTCAGAACACAACTGTGTGAAATAATTATTATCATCATTCCTGAAATGGAAAATGACATAAACCAAGCTGATTTCCTAATGTCACACACACAGTAAGTAAAAGAGTCAGAATTTGAACTCAGTTCTGCATGTCTTCCAGTTCTAGCAGTATTTCCCTACTGGCCAAAGGGGTTTTTCTACCATCCATTTCGGCTATTTTTAAAACTTATCCAGGACTTGGTACACAGGTATAAGTATATTGAAAAAGTTCCAGGGGAGATTCTGATTTGAATCTTTAGCTGTGAAATGCTTTTCAAAAACCACCCAAGCAACCAGTCAGCTAATTAATTTTTGTTACAAGGTGGTAGGTGAAGATCTAAACGCTATTTTTGTGAGCTGCTAACCAATGAAACCAACCATCTTCACTGAATAAGGTTTTTTTTTTTTAATACCTACAGGTTTGGAATATCTTTTCATTACTTATTAAAAAATAGAATAGATTACTCAGATTTACCTAACTACCTGAAACCATCCCCAACACACACACACACACACACACACACGAACTCACACACATGGTTGTTTCTCTTCTTTCTTATCTCATCTCTTTGCTTCTCACTTCTGTGGCATTGTATATCTGTCTGTGGCTTAGTTACTTTTCTGTCACTTGGGACAAAATACCTGACACCACCAATTGAAAGGAGGAGAGGTTTATTTAACTCACAGTTTCAGTCCATGATTGGCTGGCTCTGAGGGGATGAGGGGGTGGTGGCCTGGTGCAAGGGCACGGAGGAGGAAAGCTGTGCAACTCATGGCAGGCAGGAACCAGAGAATGAGGGTGGAGGAGGGGACAGGAGTACACCTAGCAGGTCACAGCTCCGGGGACCTACTCCCCACCAGGCTGCAACTCCTAACAGTGTGTGAGCTACTGAACTCATCAGTGAATGACTCCACTGATGAATGTGGTGCTCCAGTGATTCAGTCACCTTCCAAAAGCCCCACCTCTGAACACATGAGAAGTTGGAAGGACATTTTAAACCTAAACACACTCCCACTCCATGATGCTGCATATGGAGCTACAGAACTTAATGTTTACTCTATTGGGCTTTGGTCTTGTTTTGGTCCTACTTTTTTCTGTCCCACTAATACATCCTTTTGGAACAAGAGATTTTACCTTCTTCCATTGTGTATTGGGAATATGTAACTTACTTTTTACATTTTTGTGCTTTAATAGCTAAAACTTTGCCTTGAATCTCAGAGAAGAATTTGGACTTGGGCTTTTGAATGATGCTGAAACTTTGAGGGTTTGTGGAGGACATTAGTGTGTTTTTGCTCATATCCAGGAAAGTTTCATCACGTTAGGCAGAATTATGACCTTGTGTTTATTTGGAGATTAAATATGGCTTAAGGAGATGTGTTTGGCTATCAGGTTGACAAGGGATGGAATGTGACATTAAGCTGGATCACCAACTTGATTGACTTGGGAATTACTTGGAGATGAATAAAGCATACTTTTGAGTGTGTCTGGGGGTCACGGAGGCATGACCTTGGGTACTGTGTCTGGTTTTGGCCCTTTCCTGTCTGTGTTGTTTCCCTTCTCAGCTCCCTGGCTGCTGTGAATGAGCAGTTTCACTCTGCTTTTGCCCTTCCATCATGATGGTCCTGCCTTGGAATCTGCTGACCAAGGACTGAATCCTCGGAAGCCATGAGCCAAATAAACATTTCCTCGTGTGTGTGTGTGTGTGTGTGTGTGTGTGTGTACCGGGGATTGCCAGGCAGATGCTTATGCCACTGAGCTAAATTCCCAGCAACATCTCCTCTTTTTAAATTGTTGATGTCAGATAATTTTTTCCAACATCAGGAAAGCTGACTGATAGAGTTAGTGAACAAGTAACTTCCATTCTATCTCCCGGACTTGTATCCTCAGTATTTTGCTGACAGAGATGGTGTTCATTCCCACTGTGCCGAATTCCTTGTTCTCCAAGTTTACCCAGTGAATCCCTTATACGTATTAATAAATCTGTATCTTTCCTGCTTATATAGTAGGAACTCTGAAAATTTCTTTGCTGTCCTTTTCTTGGTACGTGTTTTTGCTAGGAGAATACAATTTTAAATGTCAAAATGTACTTGTAATTTGACTTAAGCTAAATATTTTATGCTTTCCTTTTTATCCATCTTGTACTTCTGCTTTAACACTATATCCTGAGGTAGGATGCAAACTGCATCAATAGTAAGGCATATCCAGAGAATGCTTTCTCAAATTCATGTTGTTTTAAACAATGTACAATTGTGCATGGCATTCCACTTTAATATATTTTTCTGTAGTTACCATTTGCATTTTATTGTTTCTAACTCAACTAATTATTTCTGTTTTTTTTTCTTTAATAGTTTTGCAAGGGGTTTTTCTAATCCATTAGCATTTTGCAAGCTGTATTCCTCAGAACTCTGAAAGGAAAAGGGCAAATAAGCTTGGGAAACTGTAGAAATACTTTTTTTGAGGATTCAAAGTACATATTAACATAAGAAAAGACTTGAGAAGTTTTCAAGTAAAAAGAGGAAGTTGTGAAGTCTGTTTAAAAGAACTTACTTGTGTGGAGACTTTTTCTTGGCACAGTTATTAATATCCCTTGGGATAGGTTTTTATTTTTTTCCCTTCACACCAGTTTGAGAAGTGCTTATCTGGTTCATTATCTTATCATAACTTTAAGGTGATTTAGGATTTATTTACACAAATCGTTTTATTTTTGTCTGACTTATGATTTATATATATAAATTTTTTAAATTATGATTTATTTTAAAGGAAATTACAATTTGAAAGTTGTTTAACTTATGATTTTTTCAAACAGAAAAAATAAAGCTATGACAATCTCTTTAAATATATTGTTGACTAAATTATTGTTGTTTTGTAAATGCTTTGTAAACTGATTGATTGATTGTACTGGTCATTAAACCCACCCAGGGCCTTTGCACATCCCAGCCTGTTTAAAATTTTTTATTTTTAGCCATGGCCTTAGAGTTGTTTATGCTGGACTTGAATTTTCGGTCCACCTGCCTCAGCTTCTGGGATTACAGCACTGGGATTACAATCATGCATGACCATACCTGGCTGAATGTTTCATTTTTAAAATAAAAATTTCAATTCTGTGCCACTTTTCACAGTTTTATACTTTTCCAGTTTCAGCATATAGTTCTAAAAGATTGTGATTTATGTTTTTTCTTGTTAAATTTTATTTTTAAAAATTTATCATAATCTATCACAACCTGTATAATGAGCTGGTGACATTTCATGTGTATGTTATAAGGTAAATTTCCTGAATCTAGATTATTAAAATGGGTCGATTTTCATTAATTATTTTCTTTTTAAAATCTTCGTTATCCTTATTTTTGCCTGTTTGACCTACAGTAAACAGGTGGAAGAGAGTCACTCTGTTATGGAAATGTGTGTTTGTTTTCTACTTATAGTTGGGAAGTTTTTGCTGTATATATTCTCTTGCTTAGTTATTCAGAGTTATTGACTTACAGCATATTGTGCTTTTTCAAAATATGAAATGATCCTTTTAACCATCTCACTCCTTTATGTGCAGATGGTTGGGAGGGCAGGACTGGGGATTGAAACTGGGACCTGGCTTATGCTAGGCAAGTGCTCTACCACTGAGTTACACTCTGTGTTTATTCATTTTATATTTGTTTATTTATTTTTACTTGTACTTTAAGACAGGGAATGTTTCCTAAATAGCCCCAGATGAGCCTCCAAGTTACAGTCATCCTGCCTCAGCCTACTGAGTAGCTAGGATCAAAGAAACCACGTCTAGCTGATTTACTCTTTAAAAAAAATTCTTTTTGTTTTATATAGTTTACTGTTCTTATTTTTGGATTTTCTTAGTATGCATATACATATTCTGTTTGTGTTTCTTTTGATTTTTTTATACTATTTTATTTAACATGTATATATTAGAAGTGGCAGAGTTACTTTCTGCTTAGGTCTCTTAGGCTTTTTTTCTTTTGACAGGAAAATATAAATATAGATGATATATATTGATTTATGTTTGGTTTTGTTATTTTTATGGTTTTAGTTTTTACAACTTTTCTACATTTTATAATAAAGATCATGTTTTTTACTTTTGGTTTCTGTATATTTGAAAGAAATCTCTCTTCAGTTCTACATTGCTAAAAGATAATATAGATTTATAGCCTCTTATGAAAATATACTTTTTCAATATTTAAATTTTTTCTATTTCCTCAGAAGTCTTTAACCTGATTTTTAAGCCACTGTTATCTTTATTGTTAAAAAAAAAAAAACAAAACCCTACTCAGTCTTTCTTTAGTGAATCTTCAATTCTTTTTCTTTTTTCTTTCTTTTTTTTTTGGTAGTGGGGATCAAACTGACAACCTCATTCTTGCCAGGCAGGCACTTATGCTGCTGAGCTAAATCCCTGGCCCTGAATCTTCTAGTTCTTGAACTAATTTCTTTATTTTGTTTTGTTTTAGCTTTAATTTTGGAGACAGGGTCTTGCTGTGCAGTTCAGGCTGCCCTTGAACGCACATGGAATCAGGCAGGCCTTGAATTGGTAGGGAACTTCCTGCCTCAGCGTCCCAAATGCTAGGATTACAGGTGTGCACCACCATGCCTGGATTAATTTCTTATGTCTAAGAAATTTTTACAGTTTTGAGCAAACAATATTTGTAGTCAGTGTGCCCCCTATGTGCTTATGGATCAAGAGAGAGTGTCACCAGCTCTGCCTGTGTCCTGTTTTGGAAAACACAGAATTTGAACTGCCTACTTCTTGGGTGGATAAATTGGACCAAGAAGTAAAAGACTGCCTGAATATTGGATACTGGCAAAACAAACAAACAAAGGACCAATCAAACACTGTTCATCCAAAGACTGATTAAAGACAGATCTATTTAAAAAAAGAGTTATTTCTGGAAAAAAACCCCACCAATTTCCAGACCAAGAAGAAGTTTTGTAATAATGGTTCTTGGTGGTGGGAGTTTCTCTTTGGAGGGGACACTTGGCAATGTCTGGAGAGGATTTTGTGTGTCTCAGGAGGGCTGAATTGCAGGGAACCGTAAATGGCTTCTCATAGGGAGAGGCCCTGAGACATCCCAGGCAGCAGAACCATCTCTTTCCTAAAATCCACAGCACCCCTGTTGCACCTGCTTTAACTCAGCAGATGCCCAGTGGTGCCTGAACAGGCCACATGAAGGATTTGGCTTTTCTACATTGTTCTCTGCAGCTTGGAGCTCAGCGTTCTCACAAGCTGTGAGCCAGAGTCTCAGCCAAAGGGAAAGAACTTACATTTTCCCACACTGAAAATTCTCTGGGGGAATTGCTTTCAAAGCTAGAACTTCATGGCTGTATTCTTAGTAGCTCAGCTAAACCTTACATGAATCTATAAATACTGTTCTTTGGGAAGGATGTGAGCAAGATTCATTTGTGTATTTCTAAAGAGTAAAATCGAAGGTTGGGTATGGAAGCAATTCTTTTCACTGAGTTACAGGTTAAGGTTAGCCTTTCTCAAGTGTAGTGATTTATTCTGTTTAAACAGGAAAATGCTGAACCCAGGGGCCAGTTGGGGTGATTAAGCCATCTCAAGGGCTCCTTACACCTGTTTCCTGTTTCTCCCCAGTGTGATGCCAACCCACTCACCTGCAGCACTGCAAGGAACACCTCAACCTGTTAGAAATCCAGGCTCTTGGACCCCACCATTTTCTTACCAAATCTAGGTGTTAAAAGAGTCCCAGGTGACTCCTGCATGTTAAATATACCTAGAATATACCTTTTTTGGATTTATTTTCAGTTTCAGTGCTCTATTTTATGTAATGTAATTTTATTTATTTATTTATTGGTACCAGGGATCGAACTCAGGACATTGCACTTGCCAGGCAGGCACTGTACCACTGAGCTATGTGCCTTGCCCCATTTAATGTAAAATTGTGTAAGCTACTGTGCGTTCTTTTAGAAGGGGGATGAGGTAAAGATCCTTTGTGTCTGTCTAAAGTCCATTCCCAATTTATAAAAAAAATACGTAGGCACACACATTTGAGAAACTTCAGAAAAATGTATGTAATTTAAACGCAGTTAACATCTGGTGACTACATTTTTTTTCCTTTTTCTATGCTTATGTGTATGCATATAGTATAGTTTTGTGTTTTTTAAAGAATTTCATATCATAAATGTTTTCTCAACTGTTTTCTATAGTTGCTTGTAAGACTTGCCAGCAGTTCTATAATATCCTATTTTACAGATGTAGCATAGTTAATCATTTAGTGAAGTACTGTTTTTAAATTAAGAAATAATGAATTTCAGCATTGAATAAGAACCTTCAAAAATTTTAATGCTTTCCCCTTTAAAGGGCTATCCGGTTTTCCCCAGTATGGACAGATTCCCTGTCTAAGATGCTTTATTCTGTCCTGACTCTGTGGGAAGTATTTCATTGTACCAGTCATATCAAGTAAAATTAGCCATAACACTCATTGCTTTCTGCAAGATTTCACAAGTAATAGGGGAGAGTGACTAAAAATCTCCATTAGTCTCAGAATAGAGACCAGCTGAGGTACCACATCTGGCACATTTGATACTGACTTAGGTGCAATTTTCTTCTTTAAAGACATTATGTAAGTTTGCATTTCATCCTATAATATAAAAATGACGTTACTCATTACTTACCACTGAAATGGATAGTTTTCTTAAGTTTCCTTTAAGATTCTGCATTTTTATGCCATACTGTCAGAAACTCTGTCAAAGTTCACTCAAAGAATTGTCCAGACTCTCAAAGAACAGATAGTCTTAACATGAAAACCACCTTGTCTCACACATACATGTATTACCAAATGTATTAGTACAGACAGAAAACCTGGCCTCCCATAAACATGTATTTCCTGTTGTTTCCTGTGGGTTCTGTAACAAATTATCACAAAGCAGGAAAGTGGAGGCACATGTGAGGTAGAAGGCATGTGAAGATGAGCAAGGCCTTGAGAAGTTAGAACAAAGACATCATAAGCAGTAACTCTTGCTAATGGAGACAACTATTTTGTCTCTAAGGTTGGCAGTTAGGCCCTTCGAATTCTGAGTTAGTGTCTTCAACTGTGGTCATGTCTTGCCCTCAGAGGCTGTAAATGTGAGCTTTCCCAACATGAGCACTGAGCACCGAGTACCATGGTCAGCAACTTAACCCTCACACAGTTAGGTCCCCACACCGGCACATCTGACTTTACCATTTTTTTTTTTTAACCAGTCTTGTCACACTCCTGACTTGCTTGAAAACAAACTGCTTCCAAACCCAGTGCTTTAAAAACAGCAATCACTTGGGAGCCCCTCTCAATTCTGTCAGCCCCTCCCAATTCTGTCAGCAGATTAGCCTGGGCTCTGCAAGATGGTTCTTTTGCTAGTCTCATTTGTGTTTTCTTGAATCTGGAATGGTTTAGAGACTTGCTTTGGTCTTATGGTTGGTGCCAGTTGTCAGCCAGGTCATGGATTACAAGAGTTTGGGGGAGGTACACAAAGTGGGGACTCAAGAAGGTATGATTTATTAATAATTTGTTGCATCTCCTATTTTATTTTATTAATTTATTATTATTATTATTATTATTGAGACAAGGTCTCACTATGCAGTGCAGAGTGGCCTTGAGCTTACCTTGTGTCCCAGGCTGGTCTCTAACTTGCAACAATCCTCCTGCCTCAGCCTCCCACATGCTGGGATTATAGATATGCACCATCGTGTCTGGTGCGTATCCTATTTTAATACTGTTGGCAATTCAAGTTAATACAGAAGTATCCAGTAATAATTGCTTTTGGGAGATTATTTTTTTTCCTTTAAACATATTTTAAATTTATTATGCTTCATGGCTGGGTGTGGTGGTGCACATTTATACTCCTAGAACTTGGGAGACTGAGTCAGGAGGATCAAATTGAGTTCAAGGCCAGCCTGGGCTGCAAAGTGAGTTCAAGGCCAGCTTTAACTGTGTAGTAAAACCCTGTCTCAAAGACAAAATTAAAAAAAAAGTTTAAATTTATTATGCTTCTGTCACATAACAGGCATTTGAAGTTTACAAGAAAGAGTAAATATACATAATATAAAAACAACAAGCAAACAAGACTAACACAAGAAATGTTAAGTTCTCGTTTATGCTATGCTTGTGTTTTGGGATTATTTTTCCACATTTCGCTAACAGACAGACTGTAAACATTTTATATTTGGTTTCTAATCCCTAAGAAAGGCAGGAGGCCACATATGCCTATGTTGGGAGTCATTCTACAAGTAATTTTCATGCACCTAGAGATTTCTGATTATGCAAAAGCTGAGTGGAAATACACACACACACACACACACACACACACACACACACACACACTGTTATTTCATTCTTTAAAATGGATTGATTGTAGTCTTATTTTTCAAGTCACTTTTTAATAGCTGTAGGAATCAGCCTCATAGAGGCATTTAAAAAACTTACTGTTTGTACATAATTATATGTGGCCAAATTGATTGCATAAGGTGATGTGGGTTTTGGAAGAAATGATCTTAGTCATTTGGGCTACAAGAACTTTTTGTTCTCTAAAGAAAATTTCACTTTGGGAAATTAATTTTTTTTCAAACTAGCGTGAAAGAACACGTGATAAAATAACATAAAAATTATTTTGGCTTAATTTTCCAAATCCTTGTGTGGGATTTCAGAATGTTTATAGTTACATTCTTCAGGATCAGATTTCAGTGATATTTTGAAGGTAATGGACTAAAGTATTGTCAATTATTAAGCTTAAATTATAATTAAGCTTTTCATCATTTTTGGTGCAAATAGCAAACGAAGATGATAAGGACTTTCTGAAATTTATACTATGATGGGTAGTTGAAACCATGCAATATTAATATATTATTATATAAAATATATTAACATATATTTGTATAGTTTTCAGTTTGAAAAAATACAAATCTATATAACAGTGATTTTTATATTTAATGTATGCCTCACAGAAGGTATGTAAAAAGAAAGCTATTTAAAAACCTATACTTTTCACACTTGTTAAGAAAGTGAAATTTAGGATGAGGTCATCGTGTTTTAAGAAAAGCAAAGAGAGCAGTGAGAAAATGATTGCAAGTTGAGCTTTGGGACTTAGGGTATGGCCCCGAGGCTGAGGAACGTGGGCACTGTCCAGAGGAGCTCACAAGGCCCGAGTCCCATCCTACCCTGCTTGACTCAGCGTCTTGTCTCTCGGAAGAAGCTGCCCTCGCTGGCTGCTCAAGCCCCAGCCCTAGGCTCCTGCTTTTTCTAATAATTCACCTGATCTAGATGGAGACTTGATCACGATGAAGACGGGCCTTCAGCTCCAAGTCCAGCTTCCAGGGGCAGCTGCTCCTCTGGGGTGGAGCCCAGGCCCCACAGCTGCAGTCTCCACTGCGCCCCTGTCTTTGGTCAGCCTCTTGGTTCTCCTGTGGCGATCTTCCACTGACCTCTCAGTCGCATTTTACCAAGCTTCCTCGCTTGCTGGCTCCTGCTCTGGGAGGGCTCCCCTGCCCCAGCACCATGCTTGTGCTTCCCGCTGGCCACGCCTGTATTCAGCCACCCAGGTTAGGTGCTGCCTTTGCTTTTGTGTCTGCCCCGCACCATTCTAGCTGTGGCCTACGTGCGTTAGTACTGCAAGCTTATCCTTCCCAAAAGGGTGCGCGGAACACACTGTCTTTCTGGGGAAGGAGGAGGAAGAGAGGGAAGAAAACATGTTTAGGGCATTAGGCTGGGTGCTTTCATGTACAACCTCACCTTAATGCCCATGTCTCTCTGTGGAGCGGGTCTTAGTGTCACCACTAAGGAAGAGCACCTGGCTAGTAATGGGATGCATTTCTGACAAAGACCACACTTTTCTTCACACAATGTGCTGCCTCATCATGAGCTTGGAACATGTGGAATGGCAAGGTTCTGGTTTACTTTTTGTAGATACTTTATATGACTGAAATTGAAATTGGTAATTGAAATTAAGAACTGAAGTAACTAGCTGGGCGTGGTGGCTCATGTCTGTAATCCCAGCACTCGGCAGGCTGAGGCAGGAGGATCGTTGCAAGTTTGAGACCAGCCTAGGCTACAAAGTGAGCTCAAGGCCAGCCTGAACTGCATAGAGAGACCCTGTCTCAAAAACAAACAAACAAACAAACAACAGAACTGAAGTAATTTAGACTTTTTGACAATGATGTGGGAAAGCTGATTAGATTTTTCATTGAATATGAGGATTCTAAATATGGTAAAGGATAGAAAAGATGTAAATATATATGTTACATATGGGTTTAAAGGAAGGAAGAATATTGAAGGCTTTACAGAATAAAAGTAAACATTCTTATCTCTCGCAAAGGTGGAAGGGAACACAGGTTCCAGAGGTGAGTATAACAGACAGAAAATAAAAATGTCTCCCCATTCCTTTTTTTTCCTAAACGACCCCCTGAACAAAAGCAGAAACAATCAAGATAAGACAAGTAATGTAAGACTGTCAGGATAATGCCAGAGAGGAAAGAGGTTGGTGAAGACAAAAGCACTTCCAAGACATATTTTAAATATTAAAACCAAAATGTTAGCTGGGTGTGATAGCACACACCTATAATCCCGGCTACTCTGGAGGCTGATACAGGAGAATTCCAAATTGGAGGCCAATCTGGGCAACACAGTGAGATTTTTGTCTCAAAATAAATTTTGTATTTAAAAGAGCTGGGGATGTAACTCGGTGGTACAGCACTTGCCTAGCATGCACAAGGCCCTGGATTCAATCTCTAGCACCACACACACCTACAAACAAGCAAACGAACACCCCCCCAAAAACAAACAAACAAACAAAATACCAATTGGTGGAGAATACTTGTTTGTTGTTGACTGGGCCCTTGTAGTGTATTTATTTATTTATTTATTGGTATTAGGATTGAACTCATGACCTCACCCTTGCCAGGCAGGTGTTTGTGCCACTGAGCTAAATCCCCAGCCCCCCAGTAGTGTTTCATGAGTGCAGTTGTGTTATAGTTATTGTACCGGGTGAGAAGACACAATGTGAGAAACTAAAAAGAATATCTGAAGAATTGTAAATAAAATTCTTTTCCATAGAATAATTGCAGAGGCTGGATAGAATGCATTGCCCTCACCCCAGGATTAATACGTTTCAGATGCATTATTATTCTCTATCTCAGCACTCAGAGCCAGTTCCTGATCTGTCCCCCTAAGTCATTCATTCTTTGTTTCCATGACGTGTGTGTGTCACCTGCCATCCCAGCTGCCCCTGTCGGAGACCTGGGAGTTGTTTCCTGCCAGTTCTGCTTCTTAGTTTTTCTCACATCCGTCTGCGGCACTCAGTGCCCTCTGTCCTGACTGTGACCAGTGGTGCACCCTGCCTGGCCTGTCATAAGATGCCCTTCCTTCTCTTCCTCTTGGGTCCTGCATTTCATTGTCCATACCAGAAGTCAGCAAACCTTTTCTGCACAGGCTGGTGTTTACAGCTTTGCTGAGCCTCCCGGCTCTGTCTTGGCTTCTTACTTCTTTTTGCCATTGGCAGGTGAAAGCAGCCATAGCTGCTGCTTAAACAACAGGTGAGGCTGTGTTCACAACTAGACCACAGTGGGATATGGGCTCTGACCACACTGTGCCTAGAGTCCCTTTAAATGCAAGTGGATTTCGTGAGGCTGCTGCTTAAAGCTGATTAGTCACTTCTCAGGAATAAACTGGCAATGACTCGCTTCTTTATCCTGCTTATCTTGAGCTCTTCCTTCTCATTGCCTTTGTCACTGTCCTCTTGGCCTTATTTTGTTCAGATCCTTGAAAGTTCCTGCCTGACTTAGGACCTTTACACAAGCTGTCTTCTTCTTCTTCCTGGAAAACATACTTTCCCATCTCCCACTCAACTTTCTGTTCTCAACCGAAATGTCACTTTCCTCCCTATCCTTCCAGATTAATGTAGGAGCTTTCTGCTGTATCCATACTTTTTCCATAACTTTTATCTCCATTTTGATTAAATATTTGCATGATTATTCAACTAACATTTAGCTCCTTGCTAGATGATAAACTCTCAGGGTCAAGGAACATACCTGAATTTCCAACTCTGAAATTCAGCATCAAATCCAATGCCTTGTATAGCCAGCATTCAGCAAATATTTACTAAATAAAGAAATTTAATTCTACATTGCTTTTATTAGGTGAAAATTGATAAGAGAGACTGTTGCAAGTTGGCGAATCAAGGTGAGATAGGTAGTACTGGACTAGAAGGCATGCAGATTTTGCAAGAGAAACTTGTAGTCTGAAACCATATGAAATTGCCTGCAGTTGAATATGCTTGACACATAAAGAAGGCTTTTTTGTGCATCTGAATGTTTATACTGAATATTATATATTCTGTCTTATGCTCTTACTTTGACACTGAAAGAACCAAGTGGGATGATGACACTGTAATGGGGCCACTGTGCCCACCTGGTCTGTGCTGCATTGAGCGCTGTGTTTGCTAACCTCTTGCTGGCCATGAGGTGCTGGAATAAGAGGAAACACACTCTGGTACAGGTGTCGGGGGAAGAGGAGCTGCAGCCATTTTGGTGGCTAAGTGCATGATGAACGAAGGTCTTTGGACCTAGTTGGGCAAAAGGGAAAAAGGTGGAAAAGCTGTAGAATCAAATGTACACAGCTTCAGTGAAATGAAAAGGGACCATGGTCTTGCACACAGTGGCTTTCTGAGAGAGCAGATGCCAGTGCTTTGAGGACTGTAGAAGAAAACATATTTTGGAAAAGAAATCAGAGAAAAAAGTGAAGAAGGGATGAAAACTTTGCTTTCAAGAGTAAATATGTAATTAATTTATTAAATGATAATGTAATGAATTATTTAATCATGTAAAATGCTTATAAACATGACTTAAAATATTAACAATCCTGAAGGATTTGGAAAATAAAACGGAATTTTTTTCGGTAATAACTTAGAATAGGTCTTAGCTCAGATTTAATAACCACAGCCTCCTACATGCCTTTTTAGCTCTGTAACTCTGTGAAAGGTGCAGAAGGAAAGCAAGATAATATTATATACAAACTTGAACATATTTCTGGTACTGTATATAATAGTATGTGTACTGACATTTATTTGCTTTTTCATATTTCTTAGGTATTTTAAATGGCAGTTTACCGTTTTAATGTAGTATCTTTGACTTTTCATTTTCTTCCTAATTTGAATCAATTTCAATGATTTTGTCTCTACTACTCCACTAAAGATGAACAAACTCTCTGATGACTATACAATTAAATATATGTCATTGAATTAGCAGTTGATCCTATTGATTTTCTTTCCATTTTAAAGCAGTTTTTTCTTGGTTTCTAGGACTTGGTTTCTGCTTCTCTTCTCTACTAGTAAACTTTCTCATTGCTGAACAAAAGACTTGGCATCCACAACTTAAAGGAGGAGAGGTTCATTTGACTTACAATTTCAGAGGGTTCAGTCCATGATATGCTGGCTCCAAAGCAGAAGCATGGTGGAAGGCTTTGGTGAACAAAAGCTGCTCAGTTCATGGTGGCCAGGAAGCAGAGCAGGTTGGAATGGGTGCTAGGGAGGAAGGGGTCAGGGACCAGGGAGTAGACCCCAAAGTCATGCCTCCATGACTAACCCAGATTCACTTAGAGGTGTGCTTTACTAATCCCCAAGGTTGCTCTTGAGCAATTAGATTGACAATTCAGTTTAACTGTCACATCTTTCTTCTCTTGGATAATTCTTTTCTGCCTGTTTAATAGTTTTCCTTCAGCCTCACAAACTTAAATATTTAGGGTTCCTAGGTTCATGTCTTTAAAACTTCTTGTTTCTCTGATTGCACACTTTTTTTAGGTAAGTGACTTTCAAACTTATTTTTTTATCCCGATGCATGAAAATATTTTTGTAGCATTCTCCCCACCCTCCGAAGCAAGTCCTCTCATAACAATGCACCTTGATCCATCTTTCTATGTCCTCCCATGTCTTCCTTATCTTGTTTTCTTCCCTTCCCTTTTTGTTTTATTAAAATAATCCTCCTCAGATCCATTACTTTGATTTCACTTCTCGCTTGGTGGGTCATAATTTGTAGTTTAATAAAATGTTTTTCTTGGTGGCCTTATATAGTTTCATGGCTATAGATGCTACTTTCATCCTGATGATATCCAAAATGTGCAGTCAGTCTTTACTTTTCGTGACAGTGTGTACCATAAAAATGATTGTGCATAGCAACTAAACCATGCAGAATAATCTTCATAATTAAAGGAAAAAGTTATGAGTATTTCATGATTTTTGAAACTTTTTTATTCAAATATTAAAAACTCATACCATAGTCTAACTGTATTCTAAAAAACATTATTTATGAAAAACAAGTGGCTACCTTATGGATTGAAGTTCACTAAACACTGATCTGTATTGTTCCAAAGAGTTTTTTTTTTAAGATTCAGTTTTAAATCATCACAGACATAGAAAATCCATCTTTAAGTCAGTCCCAGGCCATAGAAGGGCTTTTATAGTCCTTCCCACCCTGTTGCCTGGAGTTGGCAGCCCCGTTGGTGTCTGCGTTGCTAATACACACCCTACACATGCAGCATACGCCCATCTCCTTTTCTCCTTTTTAGTGGTTCTCAGCCTCTCTTTAATGTTTTTTCACATTGTATTGAGTATTTTTAGGCCATTAACTTGGCTTTTGTCCTTGAAAGAAAACAATTGTGTTTATTATAAGATTTTTTTCCCTGACTAAAATAAACTCGTGAATCCACTCTCAATTCTCATGGTGTATTTTGGATTTGTAGTCCTGATTGTGTAACAAAGGAAATGGTAATGATCAGTACAGTATTTGCATATCACAAATAAAAGAGAAACCTTGGTATAGAGCTACAGTAAATGCTTTTTGGTTGTGTGGACCTAGCATTTTTCAGAGCAATAACCTGTTACAGCAAGAATATCTACTTTTGGGATGTGAGGATCAAAATCTGGGTTCTAGTGTTGCAACTTGCTAGCAAAGCACTTTTATCACTTGCTTTGTTTTCATCTGTCAAGTGATACTATTCCTACCAGGTTTGTACAATCAGAGACTGTAATGAAGTAAGATGCTGATCAAATATGGTAATAATATATTTTAAAAACCCCATAAATTGAGGAACACAACATGGATATATATTTTTCCTATTTGCTTCTTTTAATCTATGCTAGTCTTGATTTAAAGTAAATCCTTTATTTCTCTATAGTGTTGTTGTATCCTAAGAATTACCAAATTGCATTCTGAGCAAAACCACCTCAACTACTTTGCTCAACGTGAACAACATTTTGGGATGTGCAGTGTTGCATCCCAGGCTGGATGACATGGTCCCCAAATGCAGCTGATTTCTGACTCTCCCCTGCAGTCATGGTCCATCTTGTGTCCCTTTATCCTTGCCTTGCTCCCTTACTTCTTGGTTCTCCATTGGGAGATGGGAACCTTAGAACAGTCCAGTTTCCTGTACAGAGGATGAGAGGCTGTAAGCCCAGACCACTGTTTATCCGAGAATGGAGGTCAGTGAGGAAGGGTGCTAAGCCAGAGCCCTACACATCCTGCCGCGTAAGTGCCACATTGCTCTAGGCATTATGAAGACACCACTTTGTATTTTGGAGTTTTATATCGGTGTGTAACGTCATCTTTAAAGCTCTGCTATCAAGCAGGGTTCTGTGGTGTATGTGCTGTCATTCTGCTGAGACACTTCTAGACATTTGATCTGTTTCCTATCAAAACACATGTAGAGAATAACACATTGGACTCGTTTTCCAAAGCCCAGCCAATTTCTCATTTAGTTTATTTTAGAGACAGTCCAATGTAAAAGAGATTTAATAATTTATGTAACGGTCCTTTTTTGTACTTCAGCTGAAAATATTACAGAATAATTCAGGAATTTAAAGAAAATGTTATTTCTAATTACGGAGAAACTGTAACCTTCACTGTTACTATTTTATGTTATTACTTAAATTCACTTGGACTGGGTATGGAGCTTGATATGTCAAGTTATTATTTAAGTTAGATGCCATCCTGCAATTCAAGTGGCAGGCATCCCAACTCTAGAGAAACGGAGCATGTATTGGTTCATAGAAATGACAAGTTCTGGGGTAGCGCTAGCATCAGGCCTGGCTGGGTCCAGAGTGTAAGTGAGGCCCTGAGGGCTTGGTCATGAGGCTTGCTGTTCTCTGTGTTGTCTCTCTTTTTCCAGAGAAGTACTTCTAGAAGGATAAAGACCCACAAAAGAAGTTAATTGAGTTTTATCTGTCTGGCTTGGGCATGTCTGTGTCAGGAAGAGCAGATGTGGTTAGAGAAACAGAGAATGTTGATTAGTGAGGCCTGAGCCATAGGGACTGAGTAGAGCAAAGTGTGGGCCATTAATTCTGATATGGAGAAGCTTTAGATTGCTGCGTGAGATCCCACGTAGGTGGTGATACTGTCAGGAATTTATCCAGGGACAGGATCTTCCATGAATCAGCTTAATGCTGCCAACTCTCAGCACCTGCATCTGCGCCTGTGTGTTCTAAGGGACTGGAAGAGAGGGGATGTGTTAGCTGCTTTTCTTATTGCTGAGACAAAATACTTGACATCTCAAATTAAGGGAGGAAAGGTTTGTTTAACTCGCAGTTTGTGGAGGTTTCAGTCCATAATCAGCTGGCTTCAAGGCAGGGTGACATGGCAGAGGAACAGCAGCTCATAGTGGCTGGGGTAGTGGGAGACAGCAAAAGCAGTAAGAGCAACAGGGGAGGAGCAAGCCTCTTTTCTTCCCTTGTATATAGGCTACCATCCCTCTGGTAGGTGTAGCACTCATACCACCATTCCTACTAGACCCAGAACCAATCACAAACTCTAGATTCAGCTGCCTCCAAGAACTCCACCCCCATGACCTCATGAGGCTTTGAGCAGGGAGGAGGGAGAACATCTAGATATAAACCACAATAGGAGAAGATGAAAGTGACACCCTTTGGGTCAAACACTCATTGCTGAGACAAAACACCCAACACTCAAAATTAAAGGAGGAAAGTCTTTTTGAGCTCACAGTTTGGAGAAGGTTCAGTACATAATTGGCTGTCCCTTAGGCCGGGTGGCTTGGCAGACTGGCATCCCAGAGGAGAAACAGTTCATGGCAGGCAGAAGGCAGGAATACAGCAAAGCAGTGAAGTAGCAGGGAAAGCAAATGACCAGCAGCAAGTGATAACAGTGGCCTTCTTTCTGTCCCTTATATTCCACCCAGGTTACCCACACTTGAGGGAAGGTAGCACTCACACCCAGGGTGGGGCACCCTTAATCCTAGCATTGCAGCATGAATCGACCCCAGCATCACACACTTGATCCCAGCATCACACACTTCAGATGCAACCACCTCCGAAAAGCCCCACTTATGACTACTTGAGGCTTTCAGGGGACATCAGCATACACGCCACAACAACAGTAGTCCAGGTGGTCTGCCAGACCCTGGAGATAGAAAGGTACAAAGGAAGGGTCCAGTTCTGGGTCCCAAAGTCATCATGGCCAACAGTGGACATGTAAACAAACAAACTCCAATAATATGGTATTTGCTGTGCTATCTTCATGTATTGGATAGCGTGGGAGGAAAAACATACAGAGTATGCGATCTGAAGAGAATGTAGAGAATGTTTGCTGGAGGAACTAAGGCTGAGGTGACTCTTGAAGTATAAGCCTGAGTTCTGGTTGAAGCAGAAGTGACGTATCTGGGCAGAAGCAACGTGATAGCTATTCACACCGAGATGAGGCAGAGCTGTGAATGATGTAGCATTGCTTGAACAAGCAGATTGAATCAGGAGGGGCTAGGCAATTGATACGTTGGAAGTCAGTAAGTGCTATCTAGCATTTAGAGTAAGTTCAAAGACAAGGATTCAGACTTTGTCTTATGGGTGACAAGGAGATTATAGGGAGCTTACTCATGGAAAGGACATAGTCTGATGGTTATTTCAGAAGGACAACCCTGGTGACCATAGAGGAGGCTGAGGGGCTCAGTTCTGTGGGTGGGAAGACACACATTGGGAAACTGTTTTAGAAGAGGTGAGACGGAAGAAGGTGCAGAACTGAATGGCTGTGAGAAACAAGGGCAACATTTGTTACCTAATCTCTGTGTGGGAAGATATTCCGCAGGGCAGGCCGTCCTGGCCATGAATCCGTGGGTTAGGAGGCTGTTTGGGTCTGAAGAGAGCAACAGGTAATATCTGGAAGTACCAGAGAGACTGAAGAAGGAATATGTGAATTGGACATTTTGCCTCCTTTGAGGCATAGTGAAGCTGAATTGTTTTCCCCCTCAATGTGTTTCATCAACATTTACCGACTGATTGTCACTGTGCTGAGATTCTAACTGTAAACTATGTAGCCATCACCCCTGCTCCCATGAAGCCTGCAGGCTCGTAGGACAGAGAAATAGTTTAGAGAATGGGTAGTTTCAAGCATCATGGATATGATACAGCATTAAAGTAAAAATGCTTTTAAAAAGTTAAAACAGTTCTAATACAACAGAAGGATCTACCCTGGCTCCAAGGCTAACACAGTGAGGATTGTAAAGTTAATGCTAGTAGCTGTGACAGGTACAGTATATGGAACAAGTTTTGTATTTCTTGGAACCTACGTATGGTAGAGTTTGTAATAGAGTTTCAAGAAGTATTTGCCCAAATACCAGTGACCCAAAGCAAGGCAAAGATCCTTAGCTCATGTCTAGTAAAAAGACTGGCCCTTTATTGCTGGGCAGCCTGGTAGAAATGCAGAGTTGATGCAAAATGCTCCTGACTCATATGTGTCCTGGCATCTCAAGAGGGTTGTTTTCAGAAGTGTCTGATTTGCAGTCAGAAACAGGCTCAAACCTCCTGAGAATCTGGCTATCACCATTCTGAGTTAGGAAAAAAAAAATCATGAGACACACCTCATTTGCCAAGCTCACTAAAGATACTTTTGAATCAGTAATCTGGTGTCATGTCTGAAAAAACCCAACCAACCCAATATTAACAACAGCAACAAAGCCAAAGAAAACAAAAATAATGGCTGTTAAAATCCATTGTGTTTTCATTCCTAAAAGTTAGTCTGACATTGAGCCAACTTTATAATTTTTTTAAGGCAAAGAAAAGATCGTGTGAATGGGAAATAGACAAATTACAAGAGGCATGGAATAAGAATTACCTGAAGGAAAGATAATAGACTATGACTTTGTTGTTTATCATTCTGATTTATAAGTCAACAAAAATTCATTTCCCACTTAAATTGTTAGAAATAAATTATTCATGGAAGAGCCATCTGTGGTTCTCTGTTGCCAATTTATCCACATAAAAGAAACAATGTGTCAAGGCAGAATCTGCTGCAGCGATTTTTTTGAATGTGACTCATATCACTTCAAAGATTTACTTCAATTTCAGATATGTCTTATATCTTGGTGTGACAGTGCTTCTTCTGAAATATTTTCTTGTGACAAATTCAGGGACTAATAATAGAAGGAGGATAAAGTTACTGATGAGAAAGAATACAGACGTACAGTTGCTGCTGTAAATCTCTCTATGCAACAGATTGGGCCGTGATCGGATTAGAGAGGGGGAGTAGCTTACATCAAAATGAGAAGAACTGAGACCCAGGACTGCTGATGTGATGGAGGAATGCCAGCCAAAGCACTTTCCACGGCAGCTCAGTAATCTGATGAATGAACAAAATGCGGTTCACTTTCTAGAATTTTTCCAGATTTTAAAGACTCGACTCAAAGACTATCATTTGCAGAATGCGGTTTTTCTGTTATGTAGCTTCACATAAGACTTCCACGTTAGTCTTTCCTACCTTCTTTAGTTTTTCATGTGGAAAGCTGTGGGCATGTTTATTTGTTTTTCTTTTTGATGAGTGCATTCTCTCCAGGGTTTCAGCAGGCCTCTCGGTGCTCTGTGGCCTTAAACTTTCTAGTGTCCACCAGTGATGAATCACGGGGAGGCTGGAGGACTAGGGTTGCTTAAACTTAGCCTTCCTCCTTACAGAAAATAGCTCTGCCTGTTTGCTTATCTAGAAGTTGGGTTTGTTTCAGGTTTGTTCCTCTTAAAATACAAACATTGGCAAGACAGAAGTGTTTCTGAGGTATGTGTTTGCTACAGAAATTAACCAAACATGAGTTTAAGTATCTTCCCAGTCTGCCAAACCCCCTTCCTGATTTCAGTTCCCGGAGTAGTGGTCTTGTTTTTCAGGATTGGGGGAAACCACCGGATTTTATGATTCAAATGTGCATGGGAGTAAACGGCAAACTTCTGTGACAATTTATGTGCTTTAATCTTTATCTACTCTATTCTATTTCTTCATATCCTCCTCCAACTGTGTTCTCATAGCCCTCAATAAACATTTGCAGGGAGAATTCCAAAGTGTGTGCTGGAAAATAGTGCTTTTGTCCCTGTTTCTCTGATCTGGAAATATTTTCCCTGAGGAGCTTTCTTTGGTGACATGTGAGTCCTTGAAAGGCACCAGCTCTTTACCACTTGAAAGTTTCCTCCAACTCTTGGAGTTTCTTGGGTTCTAGAAAGGTGGTAGAAATTCTCTTCTCATGTACAGCATCTACAAATGTCAGCATAGCATAAATCTTAAAAATGCATCTCTGATATCCTAGTCTCAATAATAAAAGTATAAAATTCTGTTGCATTAGAGGAAATGCAGGAGGTCACTGGATGCAAAAGGCATCAGTACTGAGTTATAAAGAGAAATGAGGAGTGGAGGGCATGGGGCCGGAACTTCTGTTGACCTTGACCCTGGACCTTGATGCCGATACCCAGTATTGCTAGGGTGACTACATACCCCTTTGCACAGGATGATCCTGGATTGTGACCATTTCCCAGTATTGAACATGCATAATGCTCACACACTCAAGAGTCCTGATTTGGTTGGTAATCTGATGCATAATGACAATCTTTAATAGCTCAAGTATTATAAGGAAACTTGGAGTGTGTGTATCTGGAGATTGGGACCCTTGCTGAGGTGGCTTATATATAGTCTGAACTCCAGAAGAGCCCAGGACAGTAGCACTTGGCGGAGATTGACTTTCCTGTGATATAGGGGCTCACAGAGATGCAACTGTCTTCTGCTGCAATATGAGGCTGTCATTTAAATGTCCTTTTTGTAGCTTGTCTTTGGGATGGATCACTGTGATACTTGAGTTTTTGAGGCTCTATCAACCTGGATGTGAGACTTACTAATCTTATTTCCAACAAGCATTCTAGAACCAATAATTATAACTTGCAGAGTGGGCATTGCCTGGGACCCTTGTTTTAGTTGTTTATTGCATCATGTTTAGGCTTTGCAGATATGTATTTTTGAAATTTTCTTTTGGTTATGAGGCTATTGCAAAATTGGGGTCTGATTTTCATCTCTAGGTAGACAGCATTAGTTACGGTTGAGGACCTGTGGACATCTTGACCAAATCCGAATGGTCACTTGTTCTCATTCTGTGACGGCTGCCCTAGATTGTGAATGTGGATACATCAAAAGTGCCTGCCAAGGGGGTAAGAATGCATTCCACATTTTGTATAAAAGATAGCATTTGTTTTGTAAATTTCTATTATTTAAATCCCATGTTTTGGTAGACCATTTCCCCCATTTTTCCTTTCCTTGTCCAGCTCAGTAATAATATTCTATACCAAAATATAACAGTACTTTTACCAGTGTGTCCATAGTTCTATTCCAGATTTCCTTTTGAAATTCCCAGACTTGCCTCTTGGGATGTAAATAAATTCAACATCCAGGTGATTCAGACAGAAGTGCTCAGTTCAGCCTCTGGATTATAATAGCAGCAGCAGCAGCAGCAGCAATGGCAATACCAGTACCAATAAACATAAGGTGTTATAATTGTGCTATTCAATATGGTAGCAACACATAGCCTTTTAAGTTAACTACAATTATGTATAATTAAAAATCCATGTTCTCTGTTGCATTACCTATAATTCAAATGCTTGAGTGACATTGCCCTGGATAACACAGACAGAAACCTGGCAGCATTGCAGAAAGTCCTAGCAGTTAGGAACAGTGATGATAATGATGGACCTCGTATAAAACATTTTTCCTTCCCTGGTGAAAAGTGATTGAGTCAACATTTACTCTCCTTTCAGTTCTGATTCTATGCTGGTCCTCAGAGGTCCTGGAGGAGTCCTGTGTTACTTGAAAAAGAACAGTGAGACTAGCAGGGGCAGCTGTCCTAGTGCTGAGAGCCCAAGATGTAGGAGACTTGAAGTTTTTTGTTAGTGAGGTCTAAGTCTTCATTGATTTTATCAGCCCATTGTAACCCTGGGGTCTGGGATGTAGTAGATACTCAATAGTAACACTTCAGCGAGTACAGTCATGGAAAAAGTGCACTTTTCATGTGCACTGTTGAACTCATGTGTCTTTTGGAAAAGACAGTTAAAGGGCCTGAGTATAAAGGCATGAGAGCATCTCTTGGGGCTTAGATAACTTTTGAGGGTTCCCTGGGACTCATGAGGAGTAAACAATAGACACTGGAGATGTCTTCTATGCCTAGCAGGCAGAATAAAGAATGGAGCTGTGGTGTTTCTTGTGTTCTTTTTCTCCTGTTTTGTCTCCTGTCTTCCTGCTGCATCATATCAAATAGTTCACTTTATTGGGCATTTATTAATTACTACTCAATCTCATAAGTTCTTTTAGTAGATTATTTGAGTTAATCTTTCCAATAACTCTACTGTATTTGTTAGGGTTATCATGACAATATGCCATAGACTAAGTGGCTTAAACTACAGAAATGTATTTGCTCCAAATTCTGGGAGCTGGTGGCCCATGATCAGGGTGTCAGTGGGTGAGGGTTCTCTTGAGACCTCTCCTTGATGTGCACGTGGTGTCTTCTCCCTGTGAGCTGAGTGGCTTTTTCTCTGTACATATGTTTTGCTGGTTACTCTTTTTATGCTCCATTTCTTCTTACAAGGACTGGATTAGGGCCAACTCTCGTGGTGTCTTTTTAAGACCTTATCTCCAGATGTTCTTCTATTCTGAGGTATTGAGGGTTAGGGCTTTGTTACAAGATGAGTGTTGTGCTCTTCTAAAATTGAAATGTTGAAGGCCTAACCACCAGTGGCATGGTGTTAGGAGCTGGGGGCCTTTGGAAAGTGACTAGATCATGGTTGTGGAATCCTCATGAGTGGGATTAGCACCTTGATGAAAGGGACTCCAGAGACTTGCTTTGCCCTTTATACCATGGGAAGTTGTACTAGAAGCACCATTTATGAACCAGAAAAGAGGGTCTTATCAACCCTGCATCTGCCAGCATCTTGATCTTGAATAGGTCAGCCTTTAGGTCTTCAAAAAGAAATTTCTGTTGTCTGTGCAGTTCATGGTATTTTGTTATAACAGATGGAGTAGACTAATTCAGGTTTCGTCATAGGAGTTTTAGGAGGACACAAGCCCATAACACTTATAAAGTAGGTGTTATTAGTCCTTACATTGGTGTTCAGAAAACTGAAGCCTACAAGATAAATAAGCTGGCCCAGCCCTCACAGTTGGTAAATGATGGAACATAGACTGTGTGCTGTCTACCTGCAGGTTGGCTTTGTTAGAGCACTAGAGGAGGGCCAGGATCTTGTTAAACTGGAAACACATTTAGGCTTGAAACCAATTAGGTAAAGAAACAGCCATGCAGAGGTGGAGCATTGGAGATGATGATGGCTGAGTGGGGAGACTGTAGGCAGCCATTGCTGCCTCTGGCCTCTCCAGGTCCTCAGGGTGCACGTCTATTCCAGTACCCCCAAATTGTCTCCTTTCATTCGCTGCCTTCATTGCACTGGGGGAGGGAAACCTGGTGAACAAAGGGATCCATCCTGGGTGCTGGCGATGCCCAGTTGTCACAGCCATGTGAGTTACAGGGTGATGGCAGCCACTGAAAACAAAATTCCTCATTTTCTAAAGTTGGACAGCTTTCTCTCGGTGCATTGGTTTTCAACAACAACAACAACAATTTTAATTTCTTCTCCATCTATGGTCCAATTTTCTTTCTTCTAATTGTATATGTTTTCTCTTTTTCTTCTAAGTCATAATAGTTCTACTTTATTGTTTTTGTTTTACTGTTATTTACATTTTGTACTATATTTTATTATTGTATTTTTAAAAAACATCAATTTTTCCCCCTTTAACTTTTAAAAAAATCTCTATTTCTACTTTCTTTTGGCTGGTTTTAGTATTGGCCTTTGATTTGAAGAAATGAAAGAGATAACAAAGAAGTTAGCAGCTTTTAAAAATAGTAGCAGTAACAAGTTAGACATAGAATTGGAAAAAAATGTTCCTTTCACAATTGTATACCAGGAATAGATTTAGTGTGGCTGTTATGTGAAGAAAGACACACTGTACTAACAAGACTTGAATAAATGGAAATTGAATTCACAGGAATACTTAAGATTATTAAATATAGTTCTTTCCAGATTATTACCTTCATTTAATGAAATTCCAATAAGTCTTAAGTTTTTTGAAATAACACTGATTATCATACTGCTTTGAAGTAGTAAATGTACCAGTTTTAGAGAAAATCTTAGGAAAGATACTTGTAGTGGAAAACCAGTCCTATCAGTTACTAACATGTACTTTTGAGATTTTAAAAAACCAAAACATAAGAGTATGAAGCTTAGAAAGAGGCAATGATTAGACTAGTGTTTAGAAATAAGTTAAAGCATGCAAGGAAATCTAATTAGTGATAAAAGTAGAATTTAAATTCAGAGAAAACTTATGTTAGTGTCCATCATTGGCTTCCAATTGGAGTAAGATAAAGTGAAACTACTATTTCACACATATACAGACAATGTATAAAAAGGTGGAATAAAAATGTGAATGTAAAAATTAATTTATAAAACAATAGGAAAATTTGGATTATATTTATTTAACTTTACTAAAAAACAAGAACACTCCAAATACCTCTTAAGAAAAGAGTCAAATGGTTTTGATTAACACAATTATAAATTTATATTTGAAATATGCATAACAAAAAAGAAATGTTTAGAGTGGGAAAATATTTGCAAGATTGCATGACAAATGAAAGTGTAATGTAGTTAACATAGGACAAAATTTTATAAAACATTAAGAAAAGCAGAAAGAATATAATAGGCAAGTTTAAGGTTTGGCCAGATGCTGAGATGGGATGCAGATGTGCGCTAGCACCCTCCCCAGTGGATTACTGTACATCTGTAAACTGGAATTTGGAAAGGCAGAGAAAGCCAGAACGCAGGAGGCAAGCACTTTGTACTCAGTGAGGCAAAGTAAGACGGTGGTTAAGATCTTTGAGTGTGGGGGCAGATCATGGGTTGTTGAATCGCGCTATTACTCATAGTAAACTCTGCAATGTACAAAAAGTTAAACTCTGAGTGTCATCTGTAAAATGTAGATAAAAATAACTCCTAATCATAGAAAGCCTAGGGAATAGTCACTGCCACAGCATAAACTCCAAGTACACAGACCATTATTAATGTGATGTTAGTATAACCCCCAGATTCTAGGTCCAGGGAGGTGGTTGACTTTTGATATGATTTGTCTGTATTTATCATGGTCTTAATGAAAATGAATACATCTGTACCAGGCATTTAAAGAACAAGATAGACATTAACAAACATTTGAATACTATTATGTATGTGATCTTGTTCAAATGTGAGGCCAGTATTGTTATTTCCCTTTTAAGAATACCGTTTTATTGTAGGAGAGACCTAATTTCTTTTATGACTCCTTATGGTATCACAATCATCTCTGTTGGTCTGCTGAATATATATTTTCCCATCTTGGACATTATGGAGGCAAGAGATGTTTGATGGGTGATAAAAAGAGGGAGATGATGTATAAAGGAAGATCCAGTATTCTGTCTTACTTTTCTCTTATTGCTGAGACAAAATCTCTGACACCTAAAGTTAAAGGAGGAAAAGTTGATTTAGCTCATAGTTTGTAGCACTTTCAGTGCACAAGCATCTGGCTACAAGATGGGGTGGCATGGAAGAAGGGCAACCATTCATGGGGGTAGAAAGTAGCAAAGCAACAAGGGAAAAGACAAACTGCTTTCTGTTCCTTAAGTATAGGCTATCAGGATTACGGCAGTGCCAAACCAATCAGTGGGCTGATTTAGTAAGCACCCACCCTTAATCCTAGTACCCTTAATCTTAGCATGGCCCAATGAATCAGGCACACACTTTAGATTCAGCCACTTTTGAAAAAGCCCCACCTATGACTGTATGAGGCTTTGGGGGGACATCTAGACAGAAGCCATAACATTCTGCTCCTGGCTCTTCAAAGACTTATGCATATTCCCTTATGCAAAAGGCATTTAGTCCATTTCTAAGAGTTGCCAAGGTCTAACAGTTTCAGCAGTGCTAAAAAGTCCAAGTCTAAAGTCTTCTCTAAGATTTAAGGCAAACTTGTAGCATTGAGTTCCTGTGCAAGAAAAGAAAGTTAAATACTTCCAACATTCAATGGCACAAGATAAATATTTCTATTTGGAAAAGTACAAATAGGAGGATAGAAAAGAACAAAACCAAAGCAAGTCTAAAGTACATCAGGGCAAACATTAAGTCCTATAGTTCCATGTCCAGCATTCCAGGCAATCTGTGGCAAAATGTGAGCTCCAAAGGGCTAGGGTGGCTCTGTCTCTGCAGCATTTCAGTGGTTATAGCTCCCACAGCTTCTCTTTTGGGCCTGCTTTGCTCCTTCTTTGCAGTTTTCCTCAGATGACCCATGTTCCTGGCTTCTCCAAACTTCTGGGGTCTTCACTGCATCTTTGACTTCATACTAACAGCCTCACACACTGCCCTCTCAGATCTTCTAACCTGAAAACTCTTGAATTCTGCATGTAAAACCAGCACCACATAGATGATGCCAAGGCCTGCTGCCAGCTAGAGCAGTAGTCATTCTTCCTTCTCTCTTAGGTGTAGGGGTTGAGTGCCTCTGAACCAACCCAAGGAACAACTTCCCTAGGATGCTGCCATTCTGGATTATGGTGCTCTGGGTCTCTCTTCTTAGAGCAATTTTTCACCTTTTCTAGGCTGAGGCTGCAAAGGCTGGAGTCCTCCTAGTTCTTGTCATGTCCTCAGGCCATCTTTTCTATTGTTTTCTGAAATACTTGGCTTTTTTTGCTGATCTTTTTAACAACCAATCTCTCCTCTCTTCTATCTTTTCAGGCCATAACTTTATTGGAGCTTTCTTTCTGACCAAACTCATAATGTTTTGAATCATTCTGCTGGACTCTTTTCTCTTGATTGTCAATATAAATCTGGCCAAAACTCCCAACAGCAGCCATGTAAGCATCTCAACATTAGACTATTTTGAAATTTCTTCTATAAGATAAGTTCATCAAGAATCCATAATCTTAGTCTCAAGCAAAGTCTCTGGACACAAGCAAAATGCAGACAGATTTTCTGCCAATAATAACACACACTGTCAGGAGTGCAACAACCAGTGCAGTCTTTCTTCCCAGAAGAAACCTCCTAAGTCTGGTCTTTACTGGCAGAATTTCCATCTGCCTTTTGGTCTTCTGAGACCTGATCAGAGTCTTCCATTAACTATAGCCTAAGGCATTCCAGCTCTGATTTTTTTTTCACTGGCATCTCCAAATCTTTCCAAACGCTCCCCAAAAGCCAATTCCAAAGGTTCCTGAATCACGTGGTCAGGTATAGGCACAGCAACAACCCTGCTTCTCTGGTACCATGTTCTATTTTAGTTATTTTTCTGTTGACCACTTCTCAGAAGTAATCTAGTGTAGTTATTTTTCTGTTGTGGCTGAGACAAAATACCTGACATAAAAGTCAAAGCAGGAAAGGCTTATTTTGCTCATAGTTTGTAGAGGTTTCAGTCCATAACTGGCTGGCTGCAAGACAGGGATGGCATGGCAGACAGGTGTTGCAGAAGAGAAACAGCTCATGTAGGCAGAAGGTAGCAAAGCAACAAGAGAAAAGACAACCTGCTTTCTGTCCCTTATATTGTATGTAGGCTACTGGGATTAGGATAGTGCCAACACAATCAGTGGCCCGATTTATAACCACTCACCCTTAATCTCGGCAGCCTTAATCCTAGCATTGCAGAATGAATCAGTCACACATTTCTGATTTGGCCTCTTAAAAAGCCCCACCTATGACTGTGTGAGGCATTGGGGAGACATGTAGACAAAAGCCATAATGATTTCCTACCCTTGAAGTTGAAAATGTGATGAATATATCTATGTAGATAGATATGTATAGGTCTTTGTTTATTTTGACTTTTGAAATTTCATGTAGAATTTTCCTAATAAGTTTTTACTTGTCTTCCTAGAGCAGAAATTCTTACCTCCTGCTGTGCTTGAGTTACAGCTATTTATCTTTTTCTGAGTTCTTAAGCAGCTATAAAATCTTTTTATTTGGAAACTTTTGATACACCTGATGATCTATAGCATTAGTCTTAAAAACAGACAGCTGTTTATTTTGTTCATAAGGAAATATTTCCAGTGAGAATGTTCTTAATACAATATCACAAACCATGTATAGACTTTTAAGTAACTCTAAAAGAATCATGAAATTATTAGCCAAAAATGATGAATTTAAGTATAAAATTTTATATTAACATCTTGGGATTAAAGCACACACCAAATTAAAGGTAGGTAATTAATATTCAGCAATTGTAGTTCTTCACTGAAGCCTGATGGTTTATATTTTATTTAGCAAAACATTTCAATATTCTTTTTTACTTTTCAATGTTTGTAGAATATTTAAATTAACATGATAGATAACATCTCTAAAGGAAGAGAAAGATCAAATACTAATATGAATTAATAAAATTATTGTAACATCAGAAATCTCATCTTTATTGGAGACAGTGTTAATCTGTTTAGTTATTTACTTGGCTTTATGTGAGATTTTGTCCTTTCTATTTATTTCTCTTGATTGGAAACAAAATTCCCTAAAGGTCTTATCTTAGTCCCTAAAGAAATAAATAAAAGAGTAGGAGAAGATGGATGAGATCTAGTGGGAGGTAAAATTAGAATAGTTACAATCAGTAAGAATCTTGAAAGTGCTTTGGAGAGGAAACATGAACAACATATGATAGTACATCTCCTCTAAAGGTCCGTGGTTATTCATAATTTGTTCACAAGTACATTAAAATATAAAATCATGTATAATTATTTAATGTATATTTAAAATTTAAATATCACATTGAAACTGAGAAAAGCACTACAGTTTGTATACTCTGGATAGTTCTGGAGCACTGTCAATTTATTTCTATAAATTTGCAGTGAGCTCTATAGTAATCTACCTTCTTCTGCATTCAACATTGGATTTCATATATATTAGCAGGTATGTTTTTGGTCACCAAGTTTAGTGCCTATTGTCAATCTTAGACCAGAGGTCAGTAGCAGCCTTGAACATTATGCTGTGTCCCTTTGGGTAGGGCGGGTGCTCAAATGTTTTACTGTTGAAGTAACTAACGATAGAAAAAGCATTCAAGTTTTAAAGGTTTTTGTGTTAATTTTTTTTTCTGTTTAAAAATCAGTTTTTCTTGCAGTCTCTTTTTTCCTACACTTTTTATTTGAGAAATTTCAAATAGCCTTTCTACTCTCAAAATGTGCAGCAGAGCTTGGCGCGCAGAACATCAGGCTGGCTTTCCCTGGCGCCCCCTGCAGGTGCTCAGGTTCCCCTCTGATCTGCTGATTCCAGTTTGCATTTTATCAGGATCTTCAGGAGAGTCATGTGCACATCCGCGTTTGGGAAGCCCTGCCAGGAGGGATGGGTGCAGAATGGGCTGATCTTGTCCACATTCCTGCAAGCAATAATTAATTTTTAAACCCACATAGGATGCATAGCTTTTTGACAGATTCCAGAGGCTCCTAATATTCCAGTTGAAAGTTTCTGTGTCCCCAATACAGAAGATCATCCATATTACTGGAGTATGAATCACAGGGAGTATTATTTCCATTTATTGGTTACCTACCAGTTGTTTGGCATGGTTCAAAATGTCTCATCTGTGGATTTCCTTAACCACCTCAACAACTCAATAGAAAACTTTTAATGAGACAGTGTATTTGAGGCTAGTGGAAGGTTTCCTTGTTCCAGGTTAGATATACAGTGTAAGAGCTGAAATTCAACCCAAAATCTGTCTCACCCAGATGCTTGCTTCCCTGCCTCCAACTTCCTTTCCCAAGGAAACATATGCAAAAGTCTTCTATTTGTCTTAGATCAGAAAACAGGCCTGTATAACAGCTCCTTGTTGATGTTTATGGTGGCAGTGATGTCACTCTTGCTTAATTCTACCTTATAAATACCTACTATAAGATTCCTTAAATTAATAAAAATATTTTTAGAATTCTGTGATTTTTTTAATAAATGTGGAGGAAGATAATTCATAGTTTTGTTTGAACCCACAAATAAAAACTATCACCCTCCTTCCCTATATCCTGATGGCACTCAGCCATTAGATTGCCACTGCTCTGCTGCCACCCCCCCTCATTACTTGAATTTCTCAGGGCTGCTCATTGCTCTTCAGTCCTGCCAGGGAGTGGTGATCACCTCCAGACCTTCTGTAGAACACACATTTGCAGGTCCCTCTTCAGACCATCTGCAGTATGATCTTTGGGCAGGAAGCTCAGAAATCTATTTATATAAGAAGCTCCACAAATGATTCTGACTGAGAATGCTGTGTCAGTGCAGTTTTAGTTTTGAAATTTGAAAAAGAGGATGCTCTGTGCCTGCCTTGGTTTGAAATGATTCTCTGGGGAGAGACCTAGAGTAGAGTCAGCCTCCCACTGGGACTCATCCCAGCCAGAGGCAGGTGTTCTACAGGATTCAGGCATGCAGAAAGACCCAGAGAATTCCATTTGGCCCTTTACCTCTTTAAAAAACGATTCTGTTGTATTTCCATCTTCTTTTGAAATGGGTGTATATTCAACACAGCAAGTCTTTTGTTGTGATGCTAAAAAAAAAAAAATCCTTAAAATGTTTTGCCAAATCAGTTTGATTTTTAAGTTATCTTCTTCCTGAGAGAATTGGGGGAAAACAAAGTTTCAAGAATCTTTTAAGAAGAGATTATTCAGAGAAGCTTTTGCATTGTTGATTTTTGCTTTAGGTAGTTAATTCTACTTCCCTCTTTACCTGCTTATTAGTAAATGGAAATTTTCTTTCTTTATCTGTATCTGTTGGAACTGTTTGACATATTTCACCCACACAGGTTCTGATGACATCACTTTTGATCATCCTCTTGTTTACCTTTGAATGGGTGAGCTGTTTGTTCATGGGTGTAATGCGAGGTGCTTAGTGGAAGCAGACTGGTGTTTTTCCATTACACTCACAATCATGTCCTACCTAGTTCATTGGACACATGATGACCTATGGCTTTGTGTAGGGTCTAGAGAACAGCAAGAATTGTCAACCTGTATTTATTAACAGCCATCATTTGTGTAAGATAGTGATTAAGGCTTGAATACCAATAGTTTGTCCAAAAAAAAGATGGCCCAGTTTTGTAAAATCATAGGATTTAAGAGCTCATTCATTTCAACCTCGTAGCATGTTTCTCAGATACTTTTCTGCTTCTGTAGGAATTGACAGCTTCATGGCAACCACTCTGCCTTTCTGTGGCTCGGGCTGAAAGGGAGGTTGTTCTTCAGCTGTGCTCAAAACTCTCTGAACCTTCTTCTAATTTAGCTATTTATTCTTGTTTTGTCCTTTTGGAGTTTTTCAGAATGAATCAAATCATTCCCCACATAGCAACTTTCAAAAACTTGAAGAATTTTTAACCTTTGGAAAACTGATGCTGCCACTTAACCTTCTCTTCCCAAGTTATCACATAAACTTAGAGCAATTACTTTCCAAGACAAACAAGTCACAACAAAAAGTATTAATGAGAAAATCAGCAAATACCAGAATCATAATCACTCTCCATAAATCAGGCCCATTCATGTTTTCATGTCCACATACTTTCTACTGCCGGTCCTTGTAGCTCTTTCATTCCTAACCTCTTGTGTAAATTTATCTTTATATTTTATTTTACTGTAGTTTATGTTTGTATTTTATCTTAGTTTGCTAAGACTTCTAGTGAAAGAGAACAATAGTGTAGCTAGGTGGCAAAACACTTCCCTATTATGTGCCTGTTATTGGCTTTCATCAGTAGAACAACAACAACAAAAAAAAACACTGGTGAAAGACAGAAGAACCTTCCTAGACGTATCTAAAATAACTAGAAACTGCTCCTTCTGAAAGATGCATTAAGGACCAAAAAGCCTATTAAATGTCTAAATTCACAATGGCATTCTGATAAGCACTTGATGTATCTAGTAATTATTATAGTACTTAAAACTAATTCTTTGTCATTCTTAGTGATTAATAGCTACAGAAAGTTTTCACCTCTTGAAGCTATGTTATTAGAACTATCTTTGCCTTATTTGACTTGCATATTAAAACTCCTGTGCTCATTTAAAATGTTCATGGATAAGTCTAAGGTTTTTAGGCATATAAACACAGTTCAGAGGCAGTTTCTCATTGGACAATAATAAAGTGTTTCATATTTTAATTTTAGATAAATTATTTCTGTAAGTGATAAATTATGATTTCTTGGAATGGGCACAGAAATTATTGTTGCCTTTCTCATAGGTCAAAAGTGTAGGGTCAGCACAAGAAATTTTGAATACCTGATACTACTACTAATAAGTATTTTAGAAAAAAATTTTAATAGACAAGGGTAAAAGTTAATTGATTTGTTATGGGTAATGTTAGAGCAAAAGGTGAGAAAATCTGGTAAGATCAGAAACTTCTAAGGTTCTATTTTAAATTTTCAGTCCAAAAACTTTCCTTAGTCCTCTTTACATTTCTCCCCTTCCAGGTTGAGTTGATAATGGTGTAATACTCCAGAAAACAACTCTACATTAACCCATAGACAAAACAACAACAATAAAAACAAAACCAAACAAACCTCTTCTAATTCTTCCAGTATGAAATGAAACATAAAGAAAGCAGTAAGGCATAACCTACTCAGTGTGTGTTTGAAAAACTTTCAGATTTCTTAGATCTCAATTTCCCCTTGTTTGGAGAACCTGGGGAAAAACTGAACACTATGTATCGAAAATAAGTGCTCTATGCAATGGTATGTTGAAATAGGGTGGGTACTGGCTTGTGAGAATCTATTTTTAATTTTGAGGAGCTGTGTGAGCTAACAGATCTCATGTTGGAAGATTCACCTTGTCAGGATGGAAGTATTTGCACCATGGAAATTGGCAGTGCTGCAATGTGGACCTGTATATATCATATATATGTTTGAATGGGTATTTGTAAAAAGCTTCCAGCACACTTTTGGAAAGGCATCAAATACTTTAACTTAAATAGTTGTAGGCATTTCAGTTTGTTTTGCTTTTGGTACTGGGAATCAAACTCAGGACCTTGTGTTTGCCAGGCAGGCACTGTGCCAATCCCCAGCCTGGCATTTCTGTTACTATTGGAACTTAGACATTGTTTTATAAACTCATGAGGCTGGAAATATCTTCTTTTATTTTGTTCATTCTTTCTTCAATGAGGATCTTACCAGAAACATCCTAGATATTATACTTAAGATGGCTGAAAGCATGTCTAGTAACAATATTTTCAAAAATAATTCTGAAAAAAATTCTGTAATATATTTCTGCAGAAATATATTATGCAGTTTATTCTATTTTGACAACCCATTAAGCAATCAGATGAAATAAAGACTTCACATTTAATGTTATGTTAGTTTAGTTGTCTTTAAAATATGATTCTGAAGGAAATAAGAAGCAAGAGGATATCGTTTCATGCTAAAAGAAATTCTATGATTTTTTTTCAGTCACTTTTAATTCTTTTTGTGGTTTCTTTTCCCTCTTTATTTTCCTCATTTTTTTTTTCTAGAGAATAAGAATCTATTTTTGTAGCCACACTCTTCCACTGTTTATTTGACCCCTGGAGAGTTGCATTTCCTTTAGGAATATGCTCAGCATTTTAAACTGCTAAAGTGTGCTAAAACATGAACCAGGTAATGATGCTCTTATTGATAAGCACTAGGAAACTTGCAGGGGTTGGTTTCTGCAAGAATGATTTACAGGCTCTCCCAGGCTAGAATGTCAAACAAGTGGGAACAATTAGTAGCACTAATGTCTTTACCCCAGGTTTACCTTTGTGACATGAAGATCTTTGATTAAAGGGCCCATCTGTCCCAAAGATGTTTCACTTGCTTGCATAGCCGTGTGTAAACAGAAATAATTCAGTGATTGTATTGGCTTTAGGAATATTTGGTTACCTATTTCTCAGAATCATCAGTAATGTGCACATTTTATCATGATGTCTCTGAGAAATAGGATTTTATTCATGGATTCTGTTATCGTTAGCAATATGGTTAGTATAATACATGTGATGGGGACATTAATTTTGAAAGTATCACCAATGCTAAGTGCTACATAACCAGTGAGTGAAATATCTATAGTTAGCTCTCCATATTTATGAGTTTCATACCTGCAGATTTAATCAATTGTGGATCAGAAATATTACAGAAAATTCATATGCATGGATATGTATTGATTTTTCTTGTCATGAGTTCATAAACAAAACAGTGTAACAGTTGTTTATGTACTATTTGCATTTATTAGATATTATAAGTAATTGAGATTACTTAAGGTATAAGACAGGAAGTGGTTAGGTTATATGTAAATATTGTGCATTATTTATATAAAAAAGTTGGCATCCTCAGATTTTAATATCTTTAGCAGATCCTGAAATGTCCCTTTCTGCTGAGATACAGAGGGATAACTGTACTTTCCAAATAAATTAGTGGGCATATTTTAGCAAAAATTTGGTGATGGAGAAAGAAGAGATTAATCTCAGTGTGAATTCCATCTCTGTTTTGAGGTTGAAAACTAGGGGAATTTAGTTTCTACAATCAAGTTTCTTTTCTTTTCTTCTTCTTCTTCTTTTTTTTTTTTTTTGCGGTACCAGGGATCGAACTCATGACCTCATGCTTGGAAGGCCGGTGCTTATGCCACTGAGCTAAATCCCCAGCTACAATCAAGTTTCTGTTAAAATACTTTTAGCCTATTTATTTTTTCTAAATAATGATGCTATACTTGTGTAGGATTTCACAATTTGCAACTCACTTTCCTACTTAATCATCTCATTTTCTGCTAGCTGTTTTCTAGTTGCTTTTTTCCTATATAGAGGTTGTTGGATAATTGACTCGGTCAAAAGACCTTACAACCTGTGACCTTACCCAGTGGGGAGTCTGTCTGCCATTTCCCAGAGGTGAAAATATTAGATGGGGAGACAGATTGACTACTGGGCCAAATAAAAGAGTGAAAAATAAAATTTAGAAAAGGAAGACAGTGCTGTTCTTTACTTTTGCCATTTTATTTGGTCATTTCAGGTTCAGCCTACTGAGCCTCTGAATTTCTAGATCAGTTTAAGGTCTAAAATTCTTTTCTGTGTTTGAACATTCAGAACCTGCCTTCACTTCAAATGTCACTGCCTAATGGATGTGAATTTCTGGGTGTAAAATACTAGCATTTCTTTTATTTTTTATGTAAATAACTATACATTTATTTGTTATTCAACAGCCTCAGGATCAATTTTACATAATTTTGCTAAATTTCCATGTTTGCTCAATAGCAGTTTATAGTACTACCACCAACCAGCCAGAGAATAGTTTTAACAGAAAGTTATGTCCAAAGGGGAAGAGGGAAAGAAAAAAAAGAAAAACGGTAAGAAAAAATGCTATCTAAGGTAAAAAGACTGGTGATGTGGAGTAGGCAGTCACAAAAGTTCACAGCAAAACTGGTCAGTTAGTGAGTTCTGCAAAAAGCCTACGCACGTCAGTCAAACACATCAGTAGAACGATTTGGGAGTTGTTTTTCTGTCCACTTGTGACTTCCTCTGCATGAAAAGGAATCTGCAGGCCCACAAGCTCATCCTCCTGAGCCCAGCTGGTTCATATGCACACTCTTCATGTGAGGTGCAGAGTGCAGTGCGTACCGTTTGAGGACCATTATTTTCTTGAAACTTGGAACTTGGAACCATCTTTATCAGTGAGTTCCAACCGGGGTCTGCAGCATGAGGGCCATTGAGTAGGGGTCCTCCAGGACTATGAGGAATAGGTGCCACTGGAGGGGTCACTGCGTTCCCTTGCACAGAGAATGAATGGCATATCCCCAACTTTAGGAAAGTCCAGACATCCTGCAGGAACATGCTGATGGAAGGTACCAGAAGGAGTTATGATTTCTGTGCTCCCTCTCTCCATGGCTTGTTGCTGTGGAAACACTTCTGGATCAGACACTGGCCTGTGAATCTTAGAGTTTCCCATCCAAGGGTTGCACCAGTCAACTTTGTCCTGACTGCCACCGATCCCTTCCAAAGACCAGATACCATTGTGCCCTATGGATGTGGACAAATTGCTGCCAATCACAGACAGGGGCTAGAGTTCCCATTTGCTTGATCCATGCAGAACATTCAGTTCTAATAGGAACCAGAACTTTCCTGTCCTGAGAAATGTTGCTGGGCATCTCCGACCCTAAGAGTACTGATGGCAGGGCAGGAGGCGAGCATGAACCCCAGAGGGTACTGACTGCGCAGGAGAACATGGAGTCAACAAGCTGAGCGGAGAAGAATGTTGTCTGTTAAAGTCAGCATACATCTGACCTCCTGAAAGGTTTGAGGGAAAGTTTCCCACATGTATAGAAGGTGTTACAGAACCTTATGGTGAGTCCACGGTGACAATACCTGAGGGACTGGGAACAGGTCTTTATAGTGCTAGTCTAAAACCTGGAGCTTGGGAAGAATCACACTGATGTAAAGGATCTGAATTTGGCAAATAGGATTTTCCTGAGAGTGTAGATTCTGGAGTTGACTTCATGACTCCCCAAAAGGCATGAACAGAAGTAGGGTTGTTTTCAAACAATATACTAACAGCCCCAGACGGTAAAGGGGTACTGACATGGGGAGCAGTAGGCTTATTTGCTGGATATACTGAATTCTGATAAGCACTTTATGTACTTGAGGTCAAAGGTAAAGCTGGACAGAGGCGGGAACACTGTGAGGTCTTTTAATGGGATCAACACTGAGGACTTCAACAGATGCATTCCTGCACTGGAGCTGCATTCTTGAGAGGGGCAGTTGTGCTATAAGACGGTGGCCTGTCAGCAGGGGTTTCCCTTTTAGGAGGCTGGGAACGTCCCATCTGTGTCTGAGGCACAGGGTAAGACGCTGGGGCAGTAGAGGGCACCACCGCTGGAGCAGAACTTGCTGTTGCTAGCGGAGGAACAGCCACTGTGGCCTTCAGGGGAGGAACCTGAGGCTGCGGAAGAGGTGGTCTTGGCTCCTGAGAGCCGGGTCTTGGAGGCTGCTGCTGAGCAGAATGAACTGAGGATCTCCCGGAAGACCTGCTGCGGTTTGGAGGTTGACTGCACTCTTTCCACTCCTGGTGGTTCGCCTGCTTCCTGTTCGGAGGGAGATGCTCCTTCATTTGGAGACACCAACTCACACTCCAACAGGCTGTTTCTGGAAGCCCCTCCTGGCTGGGCTGGTGGGATGGGGAGGATACTGGGAAGTGTCCTTTGGCAGCAGGCATAGAACATGTGGCACTTGTGGTATGGTGCTGCTGTTGCTTGCTGTGGTTGTGACTGGTGTGGTGGCATTGGATGTCTTCACAACTGTAGCCTTTTATTTTTGAGGCAGTAGACATTTACTTTTGTTGTTTTTTTTCCCCCTGATTGAGTCATTTCAGGTCATATTAGTATATAATTTGAACAATTTAGGAGTTACAAAAAGGCCTGGACATGGTAGCCCACGTCTGTGATCCCAGCTCCTTACGTGGGAGGCTGAGGGAGAAAGGTTGCATATTGCAGAACAGCCTGGACAACTTAGCAAGACTCTGCCTCAAAAACAAGAAGTTGAAAAGTTGTACGTAATGGACTTAAAATAATTCGTCCGCTTAGATTTAGAATTCATGCAGTTACTTCTGACATCACTTGAATTATGGCTCTTCTAAAATTCAGCAATTCCTCTTGCGCTGTTGAGAATGCACCTCCAGCATTCAGGCACGGAGGCGAGGTTTGGTTTGCGAGGCGACTCTGGGAGGCCTCCCTGGAGGCTGGGCTGCGCGCTGCAGGAAGTCAGGGGATGCGGGTGCTTGCTGGGCAGATGGGGAAGCGATGCAGCCTGAACGCGGGGCTTCCTGACTGGGTGCAGCCTGCCCTGAGCACCTGTGTGAGTCATCAACTGCAGGAGCAGGAGCTCAGGATCACTGTGTAAAAGGGAAAAAATTTGACAGCGAGTGCAGGAGGCCAGACAAACGTAAAGCAGACGTCCCCCAGGGTGCCGGACGAGTGCTCCTTGCTGCCTTTCCATTCCCGTTGCTAGGAGAGAGACGAGCTGCTGCGGGCCCAGCGCAGCAGGCGGAATCTGCAGCGTGATGCACCTGGTAGCTGCCAGCCCTGAAACCTGGGATTTGCTCTTCGGTGCAAACAGCGTAAACAGGAAGGCACAGGACGTCATCCAGGCTCCGGCCTGGGGCGCCTCCTTTCTAGCTGCAGAAAAGACGATTAAGTGATGATGAAAAGTGATGATAAAATGAAGGTAAATGGACCCAGAGAGAGTTGTTCAAAATCCAGAGGTTTCAGGCTTTATCTCTATTTCCGGATTAAAGATTCTGAAGGTAAAGTCTCTTCAGAATCCACTGTTTAGACGGTTTAGCAAAAATAGCCCGAGAGCTGCCTGCCTGGAGAGGTTTTGCGGTGACCATGGAGACTAATCTTGTTCCTGGGAAGTCGGCTGATGGCAGTGCTGCTGCCTTCCCTCCTGGAGAATTCCCTTTCTGCCTGGGGATCCGGACAGAAGGACAGCCAGGGCGGCCTCTAGACAGCCCCACCTGGATGTGGGCTCCTTGTCTCCGCCCAAGTCCTCTTCAGCTGGTCACCCCTTCCCTTTGCTGTTGCAGAAAAGTCTTCAGGCAACCTGGGTCTCAGGGGACATGAAGGTGGGATTTAAAAGCAAGACCATACTGGGCGAGGTGGGACATACTTGGAATCCGCGCACTTGCAAGGCTGAAGCAGGAGGATTGCAAGTCTGAGTTCAGTCCAGGCAACTTAGTGAAACTGTCCGAAAATAAAAAAATAAAAAAGCGCTGTAGTTGTAGCTCAGTGGTAGAGCATCCCCGGCTTTGGTTCCAGTTGGGGTGGGTAGGGGCGGACTCTTCATTTCTCATTTGCTCATGAATTCACTGAATCAAGATTTACTGAGTGTCAGCTTCTGTGGGCAGATGTTTTGCCTAACAGTGTGCTTGTCTGCTGTTACGGGTTGTGAGTCTAGCTTGGTTTTTTGGTCAAGTTGAAACTTTGCATTGTGGTGTGACAAGGACTGGAATTTGTGATCAGCTCGCACAGTTTTGGGAAGCAGGCTTTGAACAGCTCTCTAGTTGCTTTGTTCTGTCTCTGTCTCAGTGGGATGCTGCAGTTTTCTCTGTCTCCATCAACCAAACATACTCAATAAGGAAAGGTGTAAAGTACCTGCATTTAACAGAGAAAGAAAGAAAGAAAGAAAGGAAGAAAGAAAGAAAGAAAGAAAGAAAGAAAAGAAAAGAAAAGAAAAGAAAAGAAAAGAAAAGAAAAGAAAAGAAAAGAAAAGAAGAAATTATTACTTTGAAAACCAGAAGCAAAGAGAACATTCTCCTACCTTCTGGGCAAGCCCCCAGGAATGGGTTTATTGGAGACTTTCCCCCAAAGTAAACAAAAACAAAAACAAAATGAGGGGGTATAAATAGCACTGATCCTGCCCCCCACCTGACCTTAGATGATTAAGCAGGATGAGAGGTTGAACAAGGGTGTGATTTCCTGTGATGAGCAGTCACTTAAATCACACTCAGGAATCTCATGTGAAGAATATTTAAGAGAAAAAGAATTCCAGCTTCTCCTCTAATACCAAGAGGAGCAGCCCAGTGATTTTTTTTTATCGGGGTAATTGGACCTGTGGAATGGATGAAGCAGGAGGGGTAGAAAGCAGGATTAATAATGAATTTGCTGGCAGGCTCTGCAGTCTTGTGACTTTCCAGCATGTAGTGAGGCAGGCATGATTTGTGTCTGAATTCCAAGCTCAGTAGTACAATTTAGCTTCTCTGGGCTGTATTGGTACCACCATCATAATAAAAATATCTGTCTTCCTCATTTGAGTGGGTCCTTATAAAAATAAAATTCCAAATATATATGACAAAGCACCTCATAACAAGATAATGTAATCTAATTGTCATTCTACAGATCATTACAGGAAACACACAACCCATGTTATGAATGTTTCAGACATTCAGATTCATGATTTCACTTAGTTCTTAACATCACAACCTTCCTTATGGGGCAGAATCTATCATTAGCTCTATCTTTTAGATGGGGTAAAAGAGCTACAGAGAGCTGAAATGATGTGCTGAAACCAGCCAGTAAAAAGTGGTGTCAGGGTTTGAACCCATGCAGTGTACCTCCTTTTAATCTTTATGGTCCAGGGAATTAAAAATGTATAAAATTTTAACTAACGCAGGAGACCAACATTTGAATCCTGGCTTCATGGACAGTGTAACTATGGTCAGGCCTCTTAAGTAGTCTGAACTGCTGTTTTTTCTGTGGATGATAATGCTTTCTTTGGTGAGAATTAAATAACAGGGTTTAACCACTAGGAGGCACATTGTGAGTTATGGATATTAATTATGAGGGTGGGATGGTGTAGTAACCTTTTGGACTAACGTAATAAAATATCACACACAAGGTGGCTTAAAGTACAGAAATTTATTTTCTCACAGTTCTAGAGGCCAGGAAGTCCAAAATCAAGGTGCTGGTACAGTTGGTTTCAGGTGAAGCCTCTCTTTCTGGCTGGCAGGATCTCACCTTCGGTGATGTCCTAGGTGTCCCTGCATGATCTTTCCTCAGATCTGATGGGAAAGAGATCCTGGTGTCTTACCTTACAAGGGCAGCAATCCTGTTGGACTAGGGCTCCACCCTTCTGACCTCTCTTTGAACCTTAATCACCTCCTTCATGGTCCTGTGTATGAATACAGTCACACTGGGTGTTAGGTCTTTACCACATGGATTTTTAGTGGATAACAGGGAGAGAGGAACAGAAGGAGGGAAGGGGTGTTTTGAGCATTCTCCAAGGGACGTTTAAGGTAGATTTCTTAGGAAATCATCAGTTCTGGAGGGAAAAGAAATTGTTGGCTATTTGTATTAAATTAGTAGATGTACACTAACTTGGGCACTGCATGGCATTGGCCTTCTCTTTGGGTTATAGAAAATGTCTCTATACCATGTATTTTTGGTGTTTTAGGTGAGCCTGAATTTAAATATGTTGGGAACATGCATGGTAATGAGGCAGTTGGACGAGAGCTGCTCATTTTCTTGGCTCAGTACCTGTGCAACGAATACCAGAAGGGGAATGAGACCATCGTGAACCTGATCCACAGTACTCGAATTCACATCATGCCTTCCCTGAACCCTGATGGCTTTGAGAAGGCGGCATCTCAGGTGAGTGTGAGGCAGGTGGCACTGGCTGTGCCTTCTTCATTGTTTTCTTTTAGTATGTTTATACATATGTGCTTCTCCGTATATAATGTCTTCATAGAAAGCTTGCAGATGGTGCATCGGAGAGTACCAGTGACCCATTGTTCAACTTGCTGTTAAGTAAAAGGATTAGTATGTGTTATGTACATGTACCACCTCCCCATGAGGAATGTAATCGTTATGTATTGCAAACATATGCTGTTAAAAAATAAAAATCAGAAGTAAAAAAAAGACGTCTGGATCTCACATAATGCCTACTGAAAAGGAAAAAAGCATAAAGGATGAGGTAGTTTCTTCAGCAGAGATTATGAATGAGAACATTTGTTAAGAAGTTAGAATTTTAATAATGTTTTATTTCTATTGTTAAAAAAACAACATTTGTTCACATTTGTGATCAGGTAAATTGCCTTTAAAAATGCAGTTTTTAGAATGCTGCCATGTCCTGAAGAGTAATGCCATGGATGAGTTGGTGTTATAGCGCCCTCTACTGAATTCAAATACGAATTACTTTTGGTCAGATCAATATTTTACTGATGTTTAATACTTGGTTTTAGGAGTGAAGAAGAAAATTAAAAAATAAAAGGCAAAAAGGTGAAACTTTATCTAAGCTAAAAATACTTTTATACATTTTGAATGCTATGATGAAAATCAGTGGTTTTAAGAGATGATAATAGGGCACCTGTTTCCATTTTTATTGGAAAGGGGTGAGACATATTTGCGGTTGTCTACAGTTTGTGATAATTTTCTTATTTTATAGGAACAGATTAAAGCGAATATTATGCTGTCTACACTTAAGAACAGCCAATTACCATATACCCTCAGACAGTGAATTTTTGTAATTAAGTATAACATTGATAAAATTCCTAAAGTTATGAGAGAATAACCTAGTAACCTATAAAAGTAAAATATTCAACATTTTACAGTTACATTCATAAGTGTAAGTAGTAGAGATTATCTTACTATTTTGTCTTACAGATTTTTTTTATTCCTCATAGTCTAAGATATCTAAGCATGTATAGCTTCAAAAATATAGTAGTTTTGTCTATATAATAAATTTGATATGATTCAATACTAAATAAGAAATTGATTTTATAAAATAAAACTAAATGTCTTGAAAATATATGAATTTTTTAGGTTGTATCATTAGTGATGAGTTTAAGCTCAATAGAAATTCCACCATCTTTTTAAAACCCTGGAACTTCTAGAACTTGTATTTTTTAAAGACTATTTCTAAATTTTAAATTTATTTAAAATATAATTATTTATGGAATTATACATTTACTAGGAACAATGTGATATGTTGATACAAGCAGACATTATGTAACATCTAATTAGAGCAAAAATATCTGTCTCTTCAAATCTTATTTCTTTAAGGTGAAAATATTCAAAATCCTTTCTTCAACATTTGAAATAAAATTCAGTTTTTGGATGAAGACTATAAGAGGGATATATGTTATTAACATAAAATATCTTAGTTTTAAGCTTTCAATCTTATTTTGAAAATTTAAAAACTAGGAGGAAGAAATGCATATTTTAGTTTAGTCAAATTGTAAAGTGATGTGTACTTGTTTAATAAATATCTTTTAAATATTATTATTAATATTTAAAATATTTTTCATTGGAAATGTCCAAATTTTCATAATACATTGAACCTTATACTTCCTTACTTATATCAGTGAAGTAGTGAAAATGCCACTAGGAGAGAATATTGTTGAAACAATCACTTATGTTTAAAGGCACTAATGGAGACCTTATGGAGACAGTAACAGTAATAATAAATAGGTGATAATTTTTCTCTGAATACTTTTTTAGCCTGGCGAGCTCAAGGACTGGTTCGTGGGTCGAAGCAACGCTCAGGGCATAGATCTGAACCGGAACTTCCCAGACCTGGATAGGATAGTTTATGTTAATGAGAAAGCAGGTGGTCCAAATAATCATCTGTTGAAAAATCTGAAGAAAATTGTGGATCAAAACGCAAAGGTAGGGGACATGCGTGGTGTTCTTGGGGGTCTGTCTCCTAGCAGAAGGAAGTATGTTTGAAGATTGGTATTATAATGAAGGACATGAATGTGACGTCCGCAAATATCGGGCAGTTTCATGACTGAAGGCTGGGACTGGAAATTAGCCCTGCCGCCCGGGATTGGGCATCGGGGGCGAGGGCAGGAGCTGGCAAGGGGGAAGGAGGGCAGAGTCCGGGCTCCAGCCTTAGGAAGTTGCCGTAGCCTTCTCAGAGGGGTCATCAGCTCCTCTGGTCAGCAGCTCCTACAGCGTCTACCACATCATTGGGCTTCACCTGCTTTTCCAGAAGGTTTCCTCCCTTGCTTTACAAAACTCCACTAATTCCTACCTTTTCTGCCATTCAGATCACTACTTGATTTCTTTCTCTGCTTCTTCTGCCACGGCTCTGACACTGGCCTTCCTCAAGTCCCCTCTGATGCCTTTTTACCTGCTTCTTCCCTCAGTTCCCACCCTCTCCAGAGCTGCAGTGTGAGCTACGTATGCTCAGGGTCTCCCAGGTCCGCACCTCCATTCCAGCCCCTCCTGCACCTGCCTTTCTGATGTGTTTGCTCACTAGGTTCCTTTTTTTGGTGGCCCCGGGAGCTCAAGCTCAGCTTGTCCAGAAAGAAGTCTGGCTGGTCCATAGACAGATAGCCATAAACATTTCACTCTACAGGATCTCAAAGAGATCATTTATTATTCACTTTTTTCCTAGCAGGGTGGGTTTCCAGACTGGGTAGGGTTGAGTAGCTGGCTGGGTGGGTGAGTTTGGGACTGGAGGGGTCAGCTCTTGCACGTTGCCATCTTTGTTGGCACCCCTAGCCTGACTTATCTGCCCCCTCTTTACACCTCAACCTGCACCAGCCTGCCCCTTTTCCCTCGGGCTGCTGCTTTGAAGTCCCGCCTGTTGCTTCCTATCTCACTTTCCTCTAGCGAGAGCCTGGAAATTACAGTCTCTCCCTTTATTATAGCCCCAAGATTATTCATATGTCCCTGGGCCTGGGCAGCTGTTGTCTCACTTACTACTAATCTGGTTCCAGCCACCCACGTCCAGAGTGGGTCGGACCCACTCTGTTTTGTTCCCCAGCGTACCATTTTCTGATCAGTCTGTGCCTTCATGTGAGCTGCTGTGTCAGCTATCTGGAATGCTCTTCCATGTCCCCTGCCCTGAGAGTGTGTCCTGTGCTCCTCAGGACAGATTTCATTGATGAAGCCTTCTCATGGTCCTCATATGTACTCCCAGTGGGATGCTTGTTGTCACATACATCATATATATAATACCATAGTTATTTGCTTGTATCGTTGTTTTTCTTTCTCCTTTAGATTTCAAGTCCCTGCTTGCAGCTGTTAAAACTCCCAAGTCTGACACCTAGAAGGCCAAAGGGCCCATTATCCAGCCTCATAGATAAATCACAGAATCTGACAAGCGTAGCTGAGGAGAATCAGCAGCTGGGGTTCCAGTGTGACTGGAGCACCAGCTGGAGGGACCCAGGGGGCAGGGAGCTCAGAGCTCGGCCTGCAGCGCTGTGTTAGGGCTCTGCAATCAGAGTTCATTCCAGAAATGAGGGCGAGCCCACCTGTGGGGGTCGGCATGGGACAGGAGCTGCCAAGGGCAGAGGCTTCTAGGGAAGGTGATAAGCGAGGGGCTGAGGTTCTGTTGCTGGTTCCTGCTTCGCAGCCAGAAGCCTTTTTCCTGGGAGGGGAGCCAGAAGCCAGTGGGCTGGGGAAGAGAGGGCAGGTACGTGAGGCAATCCGTGGGCAAGACGGAAAGGAAGCCCTGTTCTGGAAGCTGAGTCCCAGGGTCAGACCACAGACTCCCCACTGCCTGTGCTAACCTGCTTATGCTGTCTGTTAAATCTGAGAAATGGGGAAAATAATGCCTATCACCTGTCAGAGGAGAGCTGTGAGTAAGCTCAGGTTGACAGGATATTTGCTGAGCACCCCTTCCTGCAGGTACCATTATTTCTGGCCGGCATTGCCTTTTCCTACCTTGGATCAATCTGTATCATATTTGTGTCATCTCTGTTAGACATTTTCATGTTTCTGGCTCAGGTGATACTTCCTATAAGATGCTTGTAATATGCTTTTTTTTTTTTAAATAAGAGCTTTTATTTTAAAATTCTTAGTGCCATAACTTTTCTTTGATAAAGAGAACTGTGCAAAAATTATACCATCTTTTCTGGAACATAAGCAAGATTTTGTTATTTTATATTCAGTCATTTCCTATGTTTTGTACATCTTTTCCATTTTCCATTTTTGTTATTAAATGTTTTGACCCGACTTGGAGGAGGTATTTCATTAATGTCATTATATAGCCCTCTTTTTCCCAATCCCACCCAGCCTAGTATCTGAATGCCCCAGAGAGAGTTGTAAATTTCAAAGATTGCTCAACGTGGTGCACTGCAAACCGTGGGTCAGGAGTGCGGGTTCTGATGAGATTCCCGAGACTACCCCCGGACCAGTGAGCTCCCTGCCCTTCGGAGCCTCTGACATAAAGATCTCATCTTTCTCAGACTTCTGCAAAGTATTTGTCACCTGCCCTGAGCTCACAGCCTGGCCATCACGTATTAGCATGTGAGCCTTGACCTGGATTGCTTGAAAACATTGTGGATTAAAATGTACCCAATAATTTATTAGAGTTGCACTTGCATTTAATGCCTAGAGTTAAGAAGAAAACAGATAAATATAGCTTCAATGTATTTTAAGAGCTGAAGCCATCTAATTCTAGAGTATACCATTTGATTTACACTTGGTCTTTAATGGAAGTTTGGAAGGTGGGTGACAAATGGCATTTGAGTGTATCAGGCCCTTGTTCTTTGTGGTGCTTCAGAGTGAGTCACTCCGTGGATCATTTATATATGTACTTACGGTACCTGAGGGGTCTTGGCATTCAGTTAGCATACCAGACTCTGTTCAGAGGCAAAGAGATGGCCCAGGATAGAGCTCAGCGGCACAGAACTTGCCAGGCAAGCAGGAGGTTGAGCTGGATTCCCAGTGCACCCCACACCACCTGCCAAAAAAAAAAAAAAAAAAAATCAAAGAGAAAGTCACTTTAATTTATCAAATTGTGGAATTTTCTTGCTTGCTTTTAAACATAATAGTGAAAGCATTTTAGCGGTAGTGTATGTTATAAAAACTAACATTGGCTCAAACCTGTTAGCTTTATGCCACTTTTTATGTTTGGGACTGTGATTTTCAGCTTGTCTCAAAACCCATTTAAAAAATATTGTAAATTATAAAATTCTTTTATTATAAATAAAGAGATAAAGCAAATAAACAAAAATAAAAAGCCTATTGTCTTATAGTCTTCAGTGACTATTGACATTTTTATATGGATCTTCCAAAATAATTTTCCATGCACACATCAATCTGCAAATGTATGGCAGCATATTGTGCATCCCATTGTGAATGTTTTCAAATGAGTAATAAATTCAGTCTGCTGCCTCCTGAGCCCTGGCTAAAACTAACCCTTTACCCCGCAAGTACTCTGCTTACTTCTCACAAATGGCCAGCTGTCCTTTGCCGCTTTTCTTGTTTTAACTTCTTTCTTCTCCCTTCTTCTATCCAAATACTTACTTTTTTCTTTTTGAGACATGATGAAGTTCTGCTTCCTTCCTGAAGTCCTCCAATGATTCTTCAAACTACAGTGATTTCTGTCCTTTTGAACTTACTGAGTTACTGTACTTGTCAGTTCCAGACACTTGCTTTGAATAAACAGAAGGATTGAAGGGTGTGCAAGGAAGAGGACTGAGAATAAATACTGCAGTAAATGAAAAAATTTGAACAGAGTATTATATGGAAGAATATATGTTAAGCCTGGCATGTGATATTAATGCCACTTTGGCATTAGGGTTAGAAAAATAAATTCATTATAAAAATGTGTGTTAGGGGCCAGGAGTTTGGCTTAGTGATGTAAGTGCCTGCCCTGGCAAGTGTGAGGTTGTGAGTTTGATCCCCAGGAACAAAAAAAAAGAAGTGCATCAGTGAATTTTTGGATTTAATTTCCTGTATTATTTATTTTTAAGTTGTTTTAATCAAAATTTAAACTGAGTTTCAAATATTAAATTAATCCGAACTCTAGAAACATACTTAAGTGTGTATAAAGATTTGTTATATAAAGAAGACCTATTTCATATCTATGTGGAAAGAATGGATTATTCAATTAATGGAACTGAGACAGATCCATCTTACAAATAAAGAGCAAAGTAGATTCTATCTGTATTCAGTTACTTAAAAATAAAAGGCATGGAACTAGTAAAAGAAAATTTTTGTGAATGTATACATTTTGGAAAGGGAGAGAACTTGGTAAATTCCCTATATATAAAGTGGTACATGATGGACACTCACTAGTAAGCCAGCAAGTGATACACAAAAGCAAAGGAAGAGACTATAAAGAAAAAGAATCTGATTTGGTGTTGTGCTCTTACCATAAATACCTAATTAATGGTGTTTATTTTAGTTTTAAAAATTTGAAAGGCACATGGAAAACTTGAAAAATATTTGTAATATGTTAATTCTTGAAGGTTAATGCTTTTCCTAAATAGACAATTGCACATCAATAAGAAGAGATATAGATCTCAATAGAAAAATCAGCTAAAACATACATAAATATATCACAAAGTAATAAATATTAATGATCACGAAACATATAAAACTGCCTTAGTTTTATTACTCAAAGAATATAAATTTAATTAATTTTATTTGTTATTAATTGAAGTGACAAACTTCAAAAACATAAATGTACTGTTCATAGGAAGTGACTAGAGAGGCAGGGTTTATTATGATGTTGCTGGGTATATACTGTTATCTTATGGGGAGATATTTTAGAATACAACTTTAAAATTTAACTGTTGAGGGAGGAGCTAAAGATGGCTGATCAGTGAGCAACAAAATACAAAGCCTCCCAGGAGAAACAACTCATATGCCAGAATAAAACATCCTGGAGAGACCCAGACAGTAGGAGATGGATCCTCTTGACACAGGAAGAAATTAAAACGTAAAAAAGCTCATCAAACACGCAGTCTTGGGGCAACAATTGGAACAGCTAAAATTACCGGACAAGGTGTTTTCACTGCGATCTGCCAAGTTTGTGCTGGCCTGAATTCACAAATTTGCGCTTGCTGGCAGAGCTGCCCAAAATCGTTCTTGCCGCCACTCACAGGAGCCACAGCTGTACTGAAATTGGAGGTTGGTGAGCCCAACCGAGAGTGGAGCCAGTGAAGGGACCTTCATTAATCCATGTTCAGTGCTGGGAATGAGACCCCTACACCCCGCCATGGGAAAGGTGTGACCAAATGGGTGACATGTTGGAATTGGGCAGGAGGAGCCTGAACTGGGAGCTACAGTGACTTCAGTTGGTTGCTCCCTACCCAGAGCAGATTTGTGGGATTTGCTTGGACTGGGTCGCACCCCTGGCCGGGACCCAATGAGCCGTCCCAAATTGATTCCCTGCGCCTAGCATGCACTAATCAGGTAAAGGCACCTGAAGTTTGGCTGGCCTAGTGGGGAGGGACAGGCATACACAGCCCCTGCTTACACCTCAGTGACAAGAGCAGGCAGGAGAGGGCAGAGGTCCCTCTCCAGAGAGTGCTTCGGAGGAACTGTGGTTGACAGGGAAGGGGGCTGGGACCTGCACTGTACACTTATGTGGAGCTGGCTGAGACCATGACAGGAGAGAGAGGCAAGAGGAGGTCCCCAGACCAGAACCCTGAGAGCACTGATCCAGGAGAGGGAAAAATAAGGGAGACTGAGGGTGGCAAACATGCATGGCTTCAATAGACATTAAGAGATATCTTCGGGACCTTGTAGACGAGCTCAAAACTGAAATATTAAATCAGGTAAAACAAGATACGAGTAGAGTAATAAAAGAAATGCTCTCAGGAAGCATCTCTCAGGATGATACAGATGGAAGAAGGGAGGAACACAAAAAAAGGAGAGAAATATTTGATAAAGAATGTAAAGAAAATATAGAATACATGAAGCAGATTCAAAGAGACTACCAGGAAATTAAAAACTCCATTGAAAGCTGGCAAAATGCCTTAAAAGAAACTAAGGATAGACTATCAAAACTTGACAAGTTTGTGATGTGTGATGATGAAAGGAAAGATCTCTTAAAAATAACAAGGAAACAGGCAGTAACAATACAAAGGCTAGAAGATGACAAGAGGATCTACAATTTAAGAATAAGAAACGTGAACAAAGAAGCAGGAATACAAACAGGTGAATTACAGAGGCTATTCATGGAAATAATTAAGGAAAACTTCCCAAGAATGGGAAAAGAAAATGACATTCGGTTATGTGAGGCATACAGAACTCCAGCCACCTACAACTAAAACAGAGCTACACCCAGACATAGAATAATCAAGATACCAGAAATTCAATATAAAAATAGGATATTAAAAGCCGTCAGAGAAAAAAAACAGATTACCTATACAGGAAAGTCCATCAAGATCACGGCAGATTTCTCGACACAGACCATCAGATCAAGAAGAACTTGGAGTGAAGTATTCCAAGCCCTGAAAGAAAATAACCTCCAGCCCAGATTGATGTACCCTGCAAAACTATAACTAGAAATTAATGGAGAAACAAGATGCTTCCATGACAAAGAGGAACTGGGAGAGTTTATGACCACCAATCCAACCCTACAGAGAATACTGAAGGACATTCTAGAGAGAGAGAGAGAGAAAAAAATACCAGGATTTTAGGAACAGTGGAAGAAAGGCCTCAGTGAGTGAGGCAGGCAGTAGAATGAAGGAGAAAACTAGACAAACCGGCAGAAAAATATCATAGCAGAAATAAGGCAGAGAAGGATGGCTAGAATCTCTAACATAGATGGCCTTGATCCACTATATTGTTAATAGTGCACCAGGATTTAAACCCCACGTTACTCACACTACTCTGCTTAGATGTATTATATTCTGTTCCAGTCATTCTACCTTTACTAGATTTGAGGGCACAGACAGTAATCCCAAAAATAACAGGATATAGTACAATAATCATCCTTAATTTCCTATTAACTTAATCTAAAGCTCTGTATAACCTACACTGTTTTACCATGACTGATCTTAATTGAATCTGGTTTGTTAGATCGTTGTTTTGTATTGATAGATTTTATTCAAAGCTGTTATGATTGGTAGTATCAAGTCTGAGAGTATAGGCAACTGCACTGAAGATGACAAGATTCACTAGAATATCCACTCTAGTTTGATTATTACCTGCCTTTGAAGTTTTATACTGTCTACAATGTTTTGTTTTTTGCTAATATTGTTATGTACTGCTATATTCAATTATACTACTATATTCAATTATGCTTGATGATATAGACAATTTTATTGAAGATAATAAGAAACAACACAGTAATCGTTGTAGATCACCTTGTACTGCGGTTTTATACAATTTTTTGGTTTCATGTTTTTATAGGAATTTATTTTGTTTTGTCTTGCTATGTTTTGTTTTTTCCCTCTAATACAGAAAAGATAGAAATACATGTAGAGACTCATGCATGCTTAGCTGTTTACAGTCTCTGTTTGAACATCTACTTTGTGTGCTTTAATTTTGTAACTTGAACAACTATTTCTAAGAGGACAATATGTAATTTATCAACTAGTGATTTCTTACTGTTTATCTTTTTTTTGAAATTTTGTATTATCTCTACCCTTTACATGTTTTTTTTCTCTTTAAATAAAAAAGAATCTAATATTTAGTTATCTGAATGCTTAATAAATTCTTTATAGTTTAGCAAAAAAATAAAATAAAATTTAACTGTTTTGGCTAAAAATACAGTTGCCAGATTTATTTATGTATTTATTTATTTGAGACAGGGTTTCACTAAGGAATGCAGACTGGCCTTAAATTCACTTTGTAGCTTAGTCTGGCCTTGAACTTGCAGTGGTCCTCCTGCCTTAGCCTTCTTTTTTTTTATTTAAAGAGAAAAAAAAAACCAGAAAAAAGGTAGAAATATTACAGAATCTCAAAAAAAAGATAAACAGTAAGTGATCACTTACTGTTTGATAGATTAAATGTTGTCCTTTTAGAAATAGTTGTTCAAGTTACAAAATTAGAGCATATAAAGTAGACATTCAGGCAGTGAGACTGCAAACAGATCTGTTCAACAATCCAGTAAGAACGTAGAAGTATGGTTATCAATCCTACACACTTAAATATTCAGGCAGTTATATCTTTTATAGCACTTCCTATTTCCTCTCTTCTTTACAATAGCAATTATACATTTTTAAAAAATTTTATTTGATGAGAAAAAAAAGCAAAATAAAAAAGGGTAGCAATAATACAGTATTCTAAAAGAAAAAAGAAAAAAACACTAAGAAATCACTAGTTGATAAATTACATATTGTCATCTTGGATGTAGTTGTTCAAGTTACAAAATTAAAGGATACATAGTACACAACCAGTGAGACTGCAAACAGTTCTGATCAAAGATCCAACAAAGATTCAGCAGTATGGGCATCTATTTGCCCGAGCCTTCTGAGTGCTGGGATTACAGGTGTGGGCCACCACATGCAGCTGGCTTCCAGTTTTAAAAATCCTTTTTTATTTTTTTTTCTGTCAACTGGTCAAATAATGTTGATCAAATTTATTGAGACCACAATGTTAAGTGAAAGTAATCAGACACACAAGCTTATAGGTTTTCTTACTTAGAAACCCAAAGTATAAATTAAAGAGCAAAAAGAAAGCTATTAGGAGACAGCAACATTGATCTTTTACTAAAGAGAAGAGAACCAAGAGATGGGGAGAGGAAAGGGGAAAGAAGACATGAAAAGAATTGAGATGTGTTATGTACATGTACCAACCCTCACAATGAGTGTAATCACTGTATACTGCAAACATGCTGATAAAAGTAAAAGGTGAAAAATTATAATCTCTTAAATCTCTAATCTGTGCTACAGCTTGCTCCTGAGACGAAGGCTGTCATTCACTGGATTATGGATATTCCTTTCGTGCTTTCTGCCAACCTCCACGGAGGGGACCTGGTGGCCAATTACCCATATGACGAAACACGGAGTGGTAGGTGTCCTTCCTGCTTCTCTATGTGGTTCAAAGCTCACGAGTCCTATAGAAAAGTTTGCCGGATGATTTCTGGCATATTCTTCTAAGCAGCAACTATTAAGTGAATTTGCCTGTAGAAATACATTTGTTTGAAGACATCTATTTTGTTTACTTGGCAGGAAGAAATTGTAACTTTTTTCAAAGCTTAGGTGAAAACAGATAACTTTGATAGAATCCTTAGGTTAGCTTGGGTTTTGGGTCAGTCCTGGACCCTGGAAAAATGAGGACACTATAGAAGTTATGCAGCATTGTATACAAGGTGGTTTAAGATTGGAGATAGCCTTGGATGAAGGGTCATCAGGATCCATGTGTGTCTCAGGATGCTCTCACATTTGTACAGTAGGATCACGTGTGTGTGTGTGTGTGTGTGTGTGTGTAAGTGGTGCTTTGGTTTTTTTCTAATTACTTTTAGTTAAGTGTTTGACAAAGCCAAGTGAAATTTCCTGCTTTGGATCCATTCTCAGGAATCATGGAAGTTTAAGCTCTCTGTAAACACAGGATGACAATTTTAGAGACTGGAAACTTTGAGGTTTCAAAGCAGTCTGGTTAAACAATATTGTAAATGAGTGTAGAGGTTTTGTGGTTTAGCAATAGCTTGGAAACTTACAGGGCAGATGTATTTTATAATAGATGAATAAGAATGTGTGGTATCAGACACACATTCTTCTATCATACACATAGGAGATATCAAAAAAATAGAACAAAATGCTGCATAATATGCATGAGAGTGTTTCATGGTGTTGCAAGGTTGATGATGGTTCAGTTTTTTTTAAATTTTATTTAAAAAATGGGAAAACTCAGAAAAGAAGAACTAAAAGCAAAAGGCATAAACAATGACAGTAAGCTCAAAACAATAACAATATAAGTTTTCAAAACAGAATGAAAGAAATTTAACAATGGTTGTTATATTGCATCTTGTTCTCTTTTTTTTAAAGAAAGAAAAGATAATTAAATAAAATAGAAAAACAGAAAAGAAGGGTAGAACAATACCAAATTAAAAAAAAGTTATCATCATAGAATTGCTAGTTGATACATTATTCATTGTCGTCCTAAAGAATAGTTGCCAAAGTCATAAAATCAGAGCATAAATAGTGACTAGACACTCAAACATTGACAGTAATGGTTCAGTTTTTTTAAATAAAAATTTTCACAATAGAAATCTTGCTGTCCTCCCCGGTCTAGTCTGCTATGACCTCGTCACCTCTCCTTGTGAAGTTTTCAATTCACAAATAGAATGTGTTTTCTACTCAATTGGGGCTTTTTAATATTAGGAATGGAAATTATATAATATAAAATCTTTAAGTGTAATTTTTAGTATTTAAACTTTCACCCCTGAAAAATAGATTAGCTGGAGCTCAATACTAAATCACTCTTCAGTGAACGAGTAGTACTCTTTCTTCTGTGTCAGTTTCTTTCATATCATGGATTTATTTTCTAGGTAGTGCTCATGAATATAGCTCCTGCCCAGATGATGCCATTTTCCAAAGCTTGGCTCGGTCATACTCTTTCTACAACCCGGCCATGTCGGATCCCAGTCGGCCACCTTGTCGCAAGAACGATGATGACAGTAGCTTTGTAGATGGGACGACCAATGGCGGGGCTTGGTACAGTGTACCGGGTGGTGAGTCTCCATTTTGCATTCTGATGATGTGTTATTGGCTTCTGTGTAACAGCCAAACTTAGATTTACAGAGTGACTTACATTGGGAGAATCTTCACTGTCCCTCAATCATTCAGAAGAAGACTGAATCTTTAGTTCTAACCTTAAAGTTAGTTTTATGCGTGAATAATATATACTTTAGTTTTTTAAATTAAAAACAATCAGGTTGGTAAATAAAATATACAGGAAACAAACTGAAGATGTTCATTGGGAAAATAGAAATTGAGTATTTATTAATTATCCTTTTAAGTTTAGGCCTTAGGCAAGAAGATCGTATCCTTATTGTTGATTAGTCATATTTTACTATAGATAAATGCATATTTTATCAGGCACGCTGTGCCCTTTTGTGCATCTTGGTGTGCACACTTTTTTGTTGTTTTAAAAGACGAGATAGGGCATTATTTGACACAGACTATGTAGTTTGCGCTCTGGTAATAAGCACTGTTAGGTCAGGAAAGTTTTTACCTGTCATAGAGGGGAAAGGATGAAACCTTGTGCAGGGCCACAGCTGGAGGAGCCACTTTCCTTAGTCATCGTGACAGTCTTCTCTCCCCCTTTGTCCTCACATGGATGCTGGAGAGCTCTTACTATAACTGTGCTCACCACCAGCCTGTGCGGCAAAATACTTGTCTCAACCAAGAATGAAAAGTGAAATGTAGTGATACGGGTACATTTTAAAAAATTCTTTACCGAATAAAGATTTTCTGTGGCAGCAAGAGAAACAGATCAGCGGTAGCACCAGGTAAGTATAGGAATTGGTTAGATAAGCTTAATTTTGTTGCATTTTGCTGTGAGAAAAATATTCTTCCTGTTTTTTTTCTGGTAGATGTTTATTTTGCTTTAGTTTGTAGTTTACATTTGGCCAGATGAGATTTAATGCATTTTTTTTTTATAACTTGAGAAATAAGACCCATGTCAGATTTAGGATGTAGAATAAGTCAAATGTATTAGATGGGAAGTAATTTTATAACTTTGCTCATGTAAAAACTTTAGTAATTCCATTGGAATTAACTTTTGGAACAAGTAATGTATTATTTACATAATATCAAGTAACCTATATTAGGAAGATACTAATGCCAATAATATTAGCAGTAACAATAATGTTAGTGATTATTTCCCAATGCAATCAGCCACTGTCATCTTTGATGGTGTTTTGGCTCTGTAGAGTAAATAAAATCACTCTCCTGAGCCAAGTTTTCTGGAAGCAGAGCCCAAGACACTGATTTGGATGTTTATAACTTCTGCAGGAGCTCCTTAGGAGAGCCGCACAGGGAAATAAGGGAAGCAGGGAAGGACAAAGACAGAGATGGGGAAGCTGTGTCCTCAGGTGATGTCCAGCCTTCTCCAGCGCTGTTGGGAACAGGGCCTGGAGAACTCAGGGCAGGTCTTCTCTCCTTTAGGCAAGGAAACCAACTTTTGGTGGCTGCCTATCAGTTGGCCACTGCTCTATGCTGCTGGTAAGGAACAGGAGATGTCATCTCTTACCCAGGTGACTTCTGTCATAAAGCCTCCCGGAAAGAGGGGGCAGGTGTGAACCCTTAGCAGCCAACACTTACAGCAGCTTGGTGATGGGTATTTGGGCTCCATAAAAGTGATCTGGTGGGTACCAGCAGCATCCACTACTCATCTGAATCAGATTCAACTTAAAATTGTTCTGGGTGCAGAAATTCAATCTGTTGGAGCTTAAAGTATTATTAATATGTCCTATGAGTAATATGTACTCAGAGATTATTGCATTAGTTTTTTTTTTATGGTGCTGGAGATCAAACCCAGGACCTTGTGCATGCAGGCAAGAGCTCTATCAGTGAGCCACTTTCCTAGCCCAGAGATTATTGAATTAATACGTAGCGTATTATCAGGACCCCTGGCTGCTCAGGATTGCCTGTGACACTGGTCAGAGTGAAGAAAGCCAGATCATCTTGCACGATTCTCCAAGTTCTTCCCTGATAGAAAGATGCCCTAAGAGGGATGCACTTTTCTTTAATAGGTCTTCAGGGGTTGGAACTTTTACCTTGTTGTCCCTTTTGAAGCTCATTGCAGTGTGGATGTCTTCTGCGTTCATACTCTATAAGAGTGGTTCATCAAGCTAAATACTTAAGAGCCTGAGAGAGATGGTGATTTAGGGTGCTACTCAGCCAAGTGTGTTTTCAGATCCCCTGTGGTAGATGTCTTCTCTGTGGTTTCCCAAAGGCTCCATCAAAGGTACCATTGTCGCGTCTCTTACTTAGCTCTGAGCAGAATGTAGAAACATTTATATATTGCATGCGTGCATATATTAACTTTCCTTTTGGTGCTTTGGCAGGAATGCAAGACTTCAATTACCTGAGCAGCAACTGTTTTGAGATCACGGTGGAGCTTAGCTGTGAAAAGTTCCCACCAGAAGAGACTCTGAAGAGCTACTGGGAGAATAACAAAAACTCCCTCATTAACTACCTTGAGCAGGTAAACATGGTGTCTGGCATCAAATGAAAGATTTAAGAGCATTTAAATTGTGTACAGTAGTCCCTGAAGAGGAGTCCTGTGCAAGGAAATCTATCTAAGCCTGAGCGAGGATGCTGTTCTTGAAAACACTCATCAGTGATAGTTCACATGGTTTTCATTTGTTATAGATTTTCTGGCTTATTACCATTCAGTGAGAACTGACTACCCTGGGGTGTTGTGAAGTGAGGCACAATCTTACTTACATCTGTGTATATGTCTTAGTTACTTTTTTTGTTGCTGAGACAAAATACCTGACACAAAAGTTAAAGGAGGGAAGGTTTACTTAGCTCACAGTTTGTGGAAGTTTCAGTCCATTATTTCCTGGCTCTAAAGCAGAGTGGCATGGCAGATAGTCATTGCAGAGAAGAAATGGTTTATTGTGGGCAGAAGGCAGTAAAGCAAGCAAGGTCATGCAAGGAGGGCTTGTACTCCTGACAGTAGGTCCTGAAACTCTGCCCTGAGTGCCTCATTGTCTTGCCCTAGACTCAGGGTTACAATGATATTTGGCACTGACTGGGCACTTAGCCTTTCCCAGGAACTGTTCTAACTGCCTTGTGTGTAATAATTGTGTGTATAATCCTCATAACAACAACCCTATGAGAGACATTATGCCACTTTCATTATCTATGAATTAAAATGAAGAATTGGGACTTATTTAGAGGGGTTCAGCCACTTGCCTGAAGCTATGCAGTCATGGTTTAATGCAGGCTGGAGTCACTGTGCTTGAATGCCTCTCAAGCCAAATGCTGAATCTTGACCAGAGTCACTAATGTAGTCACTCCAGTGCAGTCTCTATAGAATTTGGTGTGTGTCTCAGAATGTACTAAAACAAAATACCCCAGCCACTGAGACTGACCTGCCTGTTGCCAACCTAATTGCCTTCAGTATGTAGACACTGGGCCTGGGCCATGGTGGTAGAAAGACTTTAAGATGCCATTCTTTTTTTTTTTTATTTTAAAGAGAATAAAACAAAAGAGGACAGATCTAAGCAGATCAGAACAGAGCAATGTAAGCAACATAGCACTTCACAAGACAATTGGATAGTAACAGTAGCTATCATAATGTCTCTTTTTTTGAAATAGTTGAGCTTAGCTTTACACATAATAATGTCAAACATAACAAAATAGAATAAAACCACTCAAGAGAATGAAAGTATCGCAGGCATTCTGAACCAAATAACCGAAGATGAACAATGGCTACTATATTATCTCATTTTCCATAAAAAATTTGTTTATACTATCATACATATTAAAATCCAATAAGACACAACATGATAGAACCAATGGTAATAGAAAAACAAAAGCATGGTGGGACTTCAGAGCAAGATGATATTAAATCAGCAATGGCTGCCATATTGTCTTCAAAGCAACTATTCATACCATCCCATATATTAAGATCAAACAAAACAGAATAAAACCATTCCAACCAATGAATGAAAACACAAGACTTCAAAGCAAGGTGAACCATGATTACAAGGTGCCGTTCTTTGCATGCAGTGCCTTGATCAACTCCAAATTCCATTCTGAATATAATAGTCATTTACCCCTAAAATCAAGTAGGGTAATGTTGATTTCATGGGCATTAGTCCAGACTAATTTGTTAAACTACTTTGGCATGAACAAATGCTGTTCAGTCAAGTTTGCTATTTGTACACACACACATGTGCACACATGCACACACATACACACCAAATTTATTTTTTACAAAATATAATTAGGTTAGGAATTCTTATGATACCTTACTGGAAGGGACAACCATCACCTGCTGCTGATGAGCCCTGATTAAAGAGCACTTCTGCAGGATTTTTTCAGTCAATGAATTCCTACTGCATGTTAGCAGGAAAATATCTTTCAGGAACAAAAACTAATACTAATTTGGAATATTGGTGAGAACCATATGGAACATTTCTTTTTAAGGAGAGTAGTATTTAAACAAAGCTGTATTTGCTCCAAGAATAAAGTCAACTGAAAAATGTATTTTGGAGTAGAGGAAGTAATAGGGGTTATTTGGTGTGTTTCCCACTTGAATGTCAAAGAATGCCTCATTGTTATAGTGCTTTACATTTTTCACACTTATTTCAACAAATATATTGAGCTACTTTCATATTGCAGGCCCTCTTGGAAGCACTGGGAGTAGTGACCTCCTCCAGAAGGTTTCATGTTAGTGGATCAGAAGTGTGGCTACATAGTTACAAATGCTAAAACAAGGGTAACTATGTGAAGCCATGAGCAGACACAGAAAGGTCCCTAACCCCAGATGTGGGAGTTCAGAAAAAGCTTCTTAGAGCTATATCTATCATAGTTATTGTCAATAAGGCCATCGTCCCAATCAACAATTAAAAAACAGGTTCAGCTGCTGCATAAGTTGTCTCAGTTCTTGAGAAAATTACAGTGCAAAACAAAATCTGTCACATTATGGTGCTGGATGGGCGTGCGTCCAGTGCATCTGGCCATAGAAACAGGCTGAAAATGAGGGATGAAATTCTGCAATCCTGTTTTGAGGACCCTTGGTATGAGAATTTTCTCTGCCCACTGATCCACATGATCACCCTTGACTTGGCATGGGTATTAGGCGTTAGGGCATGTGCTGGGTAGAGGCAGGGAGAGTGGTATTTGTACCATTATGAGAGCCTATGCAGCTTACATCACAGAATATTCCAGTTTAGGGAATCAAAAGCCGATGAAAGATCCGTGAAGACTGCCAGAAGTTCTGTGCTGGAATTGTTTTCTCAGCAGCAGTGCTTAGTGATTAGTAATTGAACAGCTGTGCCTACAGTCTAAGCGCCACTAGTTGACAACTCATGGAAAACAGGTGATTAGAATATCTAATTCTGTAATTGGTTGAGAGGAAATCTCTTGCAGAGATTTAAAAAGATGTCAGGAACTAGAATTGTTAAAGCTCATTAGAGTAAGTAGTTTGCTCAGAGGAGTTTCCCATTCAACAACTGCGGGACAGACTAGTCTCAAATTCTCAAAGAATTTTTCAAAGAATGATTCATGGGCAGCTGTGTCAGAATCATCTGTGGGTCTTGTTTTGCCACTGAGTCACACTCCCTTCAGAATACCTGAGATTCTGAAGACTCTCTAAGGAAACTCTCTGGGTGACACGTAAGAACATGAGAGTTTAAAGGCTCACTGATGTAGATAGAACTAAGCGACCATGGAAGATCTAGATGCCTTTTTACCCTTGGTTCAAATTGAAATGTCCTGAGGCCTGGAGAGAAATTACTCAGGAGGGACAGATTGTAGTAAAACAGCTTCTCCAAGTCACGAGTGAAATTTGAACTGTGATTTCCTTTGCAAAAGCCACAAAGTGACAGTGATTTCCAATCTGAATTCCTGGTTATTTATGACAACTCATAACATTTCTATTGGGATTTATTACTGCAGTGGAGTTTTTCCACTGAAAGCAGACAAGTTGACTTCTCAGAAAAAAGAAGAATAAAATTTAAAAAATAATGAAAGGACTTCAGAAAAAAGTTGCCTTAATAAACCAATTGCAAGTAAACATTTACTTCTTGGACTATTAAATTGCATCCTGTGGTGTAAGTCCTGGTTACAAGGGCAGAGAAGTTATGGCTTTTCATAGAGTGTGTTTTTGAGGTATCGACTTATTTTTCAATGTTCAAGAAATGTAAAGCTTTCATTTTTTGAAGGTTTATAATATTGATCACACCAGGGTTACTGTGACTCAGGATAAATAAAGTACTTACAGGTGAATAACTCATTTTACAAGCTAACATCTTTCTGGATTTTGTTGGATAATTCTCAACCAAAAACCTCCGTCCCAGTTAAGAAATTTGAAATTAGTATTTTATTCTTTGATTTTCTGTCCAGGCCCTCTGTATATATCTGTTTTCTTTCCTCTCTACAATTTCTCTTTCTTTCTGATTAGGAACGAATCATCTTTTCATTCAAAAAGCTAACTTGTCATGTTTTAAAAAAAATTTTTTTATTTTAAAGAGAAAAAAACAAAAATCAAGAAGAAGAAAACCAATAGTTAAGTGACAACAACAACAACAAATAAAAACAACAATAGCAGTACAGGATTTCAAAACAAGATGATAGGAATTTAAAAATCATTGTTATATTGCATAATATCTTCAAAATAGTTGATCTTTTAATCCTCTTTCCTCCTCCCTAAGTATCCCTCTGCTTCCTTCCCCTACTCCAAAATATCTGCCTCCTCTACTTGAAATTGGGTTTCGATTATAGGAGAAACTGCAATACTCAACACTCTGTATCTAACAATACTGTGGTCTCAGTATCCATCCATTTTTTATGGCAAATAACCTCATCTTTCTTTATGCCTGAATAAAATTCACTTGTGTGTATATACCATGTTTTTATCCATTGTTTCATATTTAGTTTTCTTATTTTTTTCTTGGTATCATACGGATTTTTTTTGCTGGCAATCAACTGGTTCTTGGCAAGTTGATTTCTTGTAGGTTAAGGATATTTGTACATTAATGTATGACTTAAACAGAGAAAGTGTCATGTTTTCCTGTAAATAAATTTCATTCTTTTAATGTTGATTGGTTAGTTCATAAATAAATTTTGGAAAAAAATCTAGAGATCTCCTAGTTTCTATAGTTTTAAAAAATGTTTTTACTCTTGCCTCACTATACTGGTTGCGATTAAAATTATCGTTTTTTTTTTCTTTGTGGTACTGGCTGTTGAACCTTGTGCCTTCATACTGAGTTACATCTGCAGGCCCCTGGCACCCCCTTTGTCATTTTGAGACAAGGTCTTGCTAGGTTGCTAAGTTGTCCAAGCTGGGCTGGAAACTTATGAGCCTTTAGCCTTAGCCTCCTGGAGTGCTGGGATCACAGGCATGTACCAACACGCCTGGCCATTATTTCTAACAATGATGTTTTTACTATTTATAGTAAAGTTTATGCTACTTGTAATAAGGTTTTTACCATTTTTAAATTGTATTTTAAACTGCTGTTTTTATAGGATTTTGGAGGTTCTCTTTTAAAATAAAAAAAAGCAATGCAAAAATTATTGCTGATAACCAAGGGCATCTCTTTGATTAAACATTATCTCACTGCTAAGTTTATTCTCTGATGATAAAGGGGTACTTGAGATTTATTCCAGCTTCTATAAGGAGATAGTCAAGTAACATCAATATCAAAACATTTTCACCTTTTAGGGCCAGGTTGGGTGAGGAACAATATGATTATTGGGAGACTGGGGCATATTGTAGTAAGTAACCAAGTTTAATGAATTCTATTTGATATTGCAGAAGGTGTACTTAAAAGACTTGGAGCTACTTCTTGTTATTTCAAACATATATGGATTTAGACGAATTATCTTTTAAAAGTAAAGAAGAAAGCTGCTTTTGTAGTTTGTACTGCAATAGTTAATGCAGGGTATTATTCCCTATAGCAACTCTTCCACTTGCCTTCAAACTCAGCAACCGATTTTCATACTCAGAATTCACTAATCTTTTATGCCACTTATGTTCAGTCAAAATATTTCATTAATGGGCTTAGTACAAAAGTAGGCACAATATATACCTTTTCATCCAGGATGAGCTAATATTAATAAGCTATAATATTCCAGTTTATTATGGCCATGAAAGATATATATGAAATGTATGTCTTTCATGAAAGCTATAAATCTACACAGATATCTGAATTTACAAGCAAGAGATAGGACCGAAACGTGTCAAAGGTAAAACTTAATAAATATGTCAGTGTTTTTGTGATTTAACGTGCTTCAGAGTCTTCCTTTGACCCAGAACAGGGTATTAATTTTCAGATTACTCATTTTTCTATTTGAGAAAAAAAAAAACAAGTAAAGAGTACACACACAAAAAATAGCCACTTGCGTGTATTTTGATTGTGCAATAGTGGGCACCTGTTTTTTTTTTTTTGTTTGTTTGTTAGAAAACAAAGAGCTCCTTGATGTGAAAGATATCCTTAGTTCCTAACACAAAGACTTGGTTGTTCTTGCACAGATACACCGAGGAGTCAAAGGATTCGTCCGAGACCTGCAAGGTAACCCGATTGCTAACGCGACCATCTCCGTGGAAGGAATAGACCATGATATCACGTCTGGTGGGTGTTCTTTGCTGCTGTCCGGAGGCCGTAGCATGGTGTCCAAGAGCATATTTAATAATAATCATGGTTATAATTCTTATGCTATTCTAAGCAAAACGATCAGGCCACTTCCCCTCTCTTACCTCAGTCTCTGCCCGGGCTGCGATCTAGGTAAGTGGCTCTTGCAGAAGAGCAGCTCCGGTTGCTGTATGTTGCAGTCGGGGTGCAGCAGGGGGCGCCCTTTCTCCAGCTGCTTGCAGGGCAGCTCGGTGATGCTCTCCCCTCCCTGCTGGTTTGGGCAAAGGAAGAGTGAAGCAGCCGCCTAGGACCATGACTTTGAGTCTATGCTGAGCAGCACCGAGAAGCTGCGAAGTGCTAGACCGTAGGAGGGAGCGAAAAAAGTAGGAAAGAAAGTAACTCCTTGTTTATTGTGTGCTTAGGAATTCTGACACTTTTCTTCTTTTAATCCTTAAAAGAAACCCACAGTAACTCAAGGTGAGACAGGATGTTACAGGGTTGAGGTATGATGTCATGTCCGCTCTGTCTGGATATAAAGTCTCATTTTCATTTTCTCAGTTTGAAGAATGTGAGGTTTTTTTCCTGTAAAACTGCCAAGTCCCGTTAAACCTCTATCCAGCTCATTTTAGTTAAACTGTCATTGGGATCTTTACAACAACAGTAATAACAGTGGTTTTCTTTTCTTTTTTTTTTTTTGTGTGTGTGTGTGTGTGTGTGTGTGTGTGTGTGTGCCAGGGATCGAACTCACAACTTTGCATTTGCCAAGCAGGCACTTAGGCCACTGAGCTAAACCCTAGGCACAGTGTTTTTCTAGCCATAAACTTTTACAATACTTTTGGCTTTGTGATGAATTAACCTTTAGTTTATCTTCCAAAGCACTCTATATTCTTGTCTTTCCTAACCTCTATGTTTCTAGTTTGGACTTTTTGTTTATTTGTTTTTGCCTTTAACATTTTTCCTCTAAAACTTCACTTATGCATGCATCTAACACAATTTATCAATATCCCATGAAGTGCTAGCATGTCTTCCTAAGCAGCACTCCAGAATCTATGTTGAGATAATGCTCCCTTTAACCCTTTGGGACACTGGAGCCCAGGCGTGGGTGTCCCCTGGCCATAGGAAACCTGCTCTCTGTTCCCTGTTAGTCCTGCTGTGCTGTCCAAATCTTGTTTTCTCTTCCACCTATAATGTGACAAGCAGGGAGAAATCTAACCCAGGGACTAAGTGGGTAGAAAGAAATGCTTTCTGAAATGTGGGTGCTAGGACATTCCAGCTTATTGAAGGAAGGATAATAGGAGGGAATTAGCAACAGGAAAGAAGTCTAAGGCAGGAAGAAAATGAATTGTGTTGTCCTGAAAGTCTGGAAGAGTTTCAAGAGGAGGAGCACGTGATGAAAAGTGTCAAGATGACCCTTGGGAATGAATCACTGGATTAGCAATCTGGAATCCTAACAGTATCTATGTCAGTGGAGTGAGTAGTGATGGCCACATTGAAGTAGGTCCAAGAGACAATAGGAAGAGAGCCACTGGTGACAGAATATTGCCAGATATTTCCAAAAATATTGCTATCAAGCACAGAAGATCAGTATGGCACTAGCAGAAAGGAGACGCGTGGGCTAGAGGTAGATTGGAAAATGTGGGCACTGGGGTTTCATTTTTTTTTTTTCTGATTGTATCTTTTTTCTCAGTGAAATAAGATACCAAACATCAATGGAGGAGAAGATGATGACGATGTATTAGAGGTGTTAGTAAAAAGGAGAAAGCACTGAATGTCTCCTGGAACCTTTAGTGTGACGTCTCCTGACCAGCTTTAGCATCACCCTGGAGGATTGGATATGCAGGCTCTTAGGCCTCACCCCAGGGCTTGAGAATCAGATTTTGCATTTTACCAAGTTTCTTAGGTTATTGCTATGTACCTAAGCTTGAAAAGCCTTGATTTAGGAAAATTGGAGATTGACTGGAACAGAAAGGTATAGAAGAAATGCATCATAACCTGTGGTAAGCTAGTGTTTAGGAATTAGAGACTGACCACCTTGGGTGTGTATTTTCTCAACCTCCTTGTAGCCACATGGAAACAGGCATAGAAAGTTGGAAACTATCCAAGGTTAGTGGTTTTTCTAGATGTGTATGAACAAGAGAGCAAAACAAATGAGTAGAGACATATACATGAGTCTGGTTAGTGGTGGACTATGGAATACCATCTTAATTAGGAAGGAAGCTAGGAAAATGAAAGAGATGAAACTATAGCTCTTCAGAATTCTCTGGAGAATTTTTGAAAATGCACTTTCTAGAAGGCACTCCAGGCTGAATCCGTAGAACTCTAAATTCAGACGAGGCTCTGAAACTCAAAACGTTGATATAGATTCTTAGACCATCACATCTTCTTTTGGAAAGAATCATGGCATGGAGTCAGGTGTTCTCATCCCCATGTACTGTGTTACTGCTGACATGAGTGGAGGATCCATGTATAAGAAGTCTTATTGGACAATTTAACATCAATATCTGTAAAATAGCTCCAAGATAGAATTTCACCAAGTTTCCCATGTATGTACTTTAAACGTAAGGGCTCCAAGAAGTTGAACTGAGCCATAGTGGTTATTCAGATCACAGAGGTGTTTTGCATCTGCCTGCAATGTAGCTTGATGCTTTGTTTTCCTTCAGCAAAGGACGGTGACTATTGGAGGCTCCTTGTACCTGGAAACTATAAAGTCACAGCCTCAGCTCCAGGCTATCTGGCAATAACAAAGAAAGTAGCAGTGCCCCATAGTCCTGCTGTTGGGGTAAGTAATCGTAATAATTAAGACTATAATAATAATTAAGCTAATAATTATTCAGCATCTACCACTATCAAGTATATTTAAGTGACACACTAAATCTTCATAATAACCCTTGAATAGTTTTTGTTATTAGTACCACTCAACAGATGGGTAAACTGAGGTCTAACAAAATTAAACAATTTGCCCAAGGTCTCATCAGTGACTTAATACCATGTAACCTTTCCTCAGTTTTTGAAGAGATTCACAATAAAACTTAAAAGTATTAAGTTTTTATTTGCTTACTTTGGCTTCAGTATAAAATGAATTCTGGAGCAATTGTCTTTTCATCTCTAGCACCTAGCATAGTGCCTTACACACTAAATATTTTTAAAAAATCAGCGATGCCTGAGGATAACTTTGGGCATTAACCAAACATTTATTTCAAACATATGATGAGCTGGAAACTACCAAAATCTATATGTTATTTAAGTGGATGCAATTAATTTTATTGAGAAAGTGGTGACAATGATAACACATTTTACTTAAGGCAGAATTTTGCTTTCTATTACGTTATTGGGATTCTACACAGGGTAGCTTGCAGGATTTACAACCAAAAGACTTAGTTGAGAAACTTTTTATTTATTTATTTTTTATGTACCGGACGTTTGGAGTACAAATGTTTGGTTTTGCAAATGAAAATTTCTGGAGTTTTAAAACAGGTATTTTGATTTTGACTAAGTGTGGTGTATATGGGCTATATCTGTATTAAAATCAGGAAGTACATTTGGTCACATGAAAGCTAGAAAAAAGTATCTCTAGGAACAGGATGGAAAAAGTTCAGCTATCTGGCTTGTGAGTCTTTCTCCCATCCTGCAGTCCAGTGATGTAGTGAATGTAACCACAGTCTAAAGTAACCAGGGGTTCTGGTGGCCATATCGAGGGACTCTTAGTTTCATCTCAGTGGGGCCTTGGAAGGACTGGGGTTGGGGGCTGCACATCTAGTCTCGCCCTATGTAGTGTGTGTAGACCTGACCCTCCTATTGAAAAGGAGAGTAGGGTGTACTTCTGTAAGTTTCTTTAACAAACTTACAGTTTGGAAAGCATAACCTTGTGGACTGGGATACCAGCAAAACAAACTATTTTATATTTTCTATTTTATAGCAGAAATTCAAGCCTGAAGCAGGAGCTCATACATTAGTACAAGGCAGAACATTTTAGGTTACGTTTTTTTTTTTAATGAAGGAAATAGGTAGGGGCAAGGAGTTTTATTGTGCTGTATCTGTCTTTATAGCTGTTAGACTGAAGCACAATTCAGATGTAATGGCTTTTAATTTTTCACCCTGAATGTATATTTTGTTTATCATGAGAGATGTTTTTCCAGATCTACTTTAATTCAAATGGTTGGATTGATTTTATTCTTTAAGCTCTACAACTGCTCTTATTTTAAAGACTGGTATTTTTAAAAATACACAGTTTGGTAATAGTGTACCCTTGGTGGTTTTTTTCCCCATCAGGTCGATTTTGAACTGGAGTCTTTTTCTGAAAGGAAAGAAGAAGAGAAGGAAGAGTTAATGGAATGGTGGAAAATGATGTCTGAAACTTTAAATTTTTAAATGGCTTCCAATTAGCTGCTTTTAATCTATCTATATGATGTAGTATGATGTAATAATGCCACTTTATTTTAGAATTTGTGCAGTTACTATTTAATGTTGATTTATTTTTAATCATTTAAATATTAATCAGTATTACTTAAAATAAATAGATTCTTAGGTAAAAAATATAAGAATTTGACCCATTTCATTCTCTTACATAGCATTCATTTTCCTCCACATGTTAAGACAGAAGACTGCAGAAAGGATCTAAGAAGTGATCTTGCCAACTTAGGCTCAAATCCAGTATTCTAGGAGTTATTTGCAATACAAAACCTTTTGGGTAATTCTAGCTTTTAAAAATTAGTGAAGTTCTTTTAATGTCACTGATGATAGTGTCACAGTGAATGCCATTGAAAAAAGGCAGCATACCTTGGCATTGTGAGCTGTCTCTTGCAAGAATTAAGTACTTCAGCATAAATTGTCACTCGTCTCTTGTGTTGATTATCTGTGTGAGCATGATCCTGATAATGCATTTTTGATGGGAAGAAAATGTACGTGTCTGCCAAGAGATTTTATGAACGGAATGGAAATTGGCTTGCTTATAATTATGGGGTCAATAGTGTTATGTTAATCAGTTTGTTAACTCTACTTCAGAACTTGGGGTTTTCTCATGGCTATAGGTTCGCCCAGGATTGCATTCTGAATGAATAAAGATTAAAAAAAAAAAAACCACTCCATGGTGTGCATTTTAATTCTCTATAATGTTTGGTCTCATGTTGAAAAAAGTATTTCCTTAATAAGGGTGTTGAGTTGGGGGTTTAGCTCAGCGGCATAAGTGCCTGCCTGGCAAGCGCAAGGTCATGAGTTTGATCCCTGGTATAGAAAAAAAAAAAAGCGTGTTCATTTGTCTGTCGTCTGTGTTTTAATATTTATGGACTGCTGTATGCCAATCCGTATACAAACTATGTATATTATGTGATGGATAAAAGGTTCTAAGTTCACGAACTTTATGGGTCAGTTGTGGACATAGAATTTAAATAAATATACACACAAGTTAATATGTAATTATGTACTGTGATGAGTAGAATGAAAGAATAAAGCATGGGGTGAAAGAACAACAAGAAACTGAAATTAAATTGGATGGAGGGAATCAAGGATGGTGTCTTAACCCATTGGATCTAAGAATAAAATATGAATGGGTGAAAATATGCAACTTTTGTAATAATAGCTCTTAATTGTATAATGGCATAAATACAACAGACATGTATTTCTTGCTCAGGTGTCCATATCGGGCAGAAGAATGAAAGAAAGAAAGAAAGAAAGAAAGAAAGAAAGAAAGAAAGAAAAAAGAGGGTTTTTTCCTCACAGTCTGACCACATTCTGGGACCCATTCTGACAGAAGATCCACCATCTTCTATTTGGGTACACCACATTTGCTTGCATTGGTGGCCATTATCATAGCTAGTGGGAGAGGGGAATATACGTGGAGCATCATGTGGAGGCATTGGGAATGGTAGACATCATTCTGCTCACATTCTATGCCTAGATTTGTATTTCCTGACTGTGGTGACTGCAAGGGATTCTGGGGAATTCAGTCTTTCAGCGCACCCGGGCAGGCGAGGAGAATGTGGACGTTGGTGAACATCTAACTATCTCTGCCAGAAGGAAGAAACAAAAGGTACAAAAACAATGGGACAGAAAAGAACATAGCTTGTTGGAGGACTTAAAAAAATTACTTGGAGAAGAGAGATGTAAGAGATAGAAAGTAAAGCCCAGAAAGTAGACAAGGACAAAATCCTAAAAGACATTACAGACTGGAATTGAGGATTTAGGATTTTGTTCTTAGAATCACTGCATGTCCTTAAGCTAGGAGGTTTCATGATCTAATTTATATTTTAAAGATAATTGTTGCAGCTATGCAGAAATTAGAGAACAAGTAGAAATAAGTCTCTTGCAGGGTCCAAAAGAGAGGCAACTTGGGAGTAAGAGGAATAATGGAGGCAGAACTGAGCTCTGAGAACCTAAAAAGTTTGCTTTGTTGGACATATTGGCATATAACCTGAATCCTAGCACTCTAGGAGGCCGAGGCAAATGGATCACAAATTCGAGCCCAACTAACTTGATAACTTGGCGAGACCCTTTCACAAAATATAAAATATAACACGCTAAAGAATAGGTCAGCACAAAGGCCCTAGAACAAAACATTTCTTTTTAGAGGTTTACATGTCAGGATATGGTAGACTTCATTGCTATAAGAAGTCATCCCAAATCTCAGGTTTAACATACGGTGATTTATTTTACAAGAAGTCTAGGTCCACACAATTCTTCTGAAAGTGCATCCCGTCTGCAGTCATGCAGTGTGTAGGATCCTCCCACCTCTTGGCACTGTCATCTTGATGCAAAGGTCCCTCCCTCTCTTGTCTTCCTCATAGGAAGAAGTAACTGGAGTCACTTCTGTGCAGCTCATTGGTCAGAACTTAGCTGCACAGCTTTGCTTAACTGACATTGCCCCGTGGTCCTCTTCCTGGTTGCCAACAGAACTGTGCTCATTTTTCTAAATAGAAAATGCAATCTACAAGGTGTTGGGGGCGAAGTTGTCTGTACCCCGAGTGTCTAGGACAAGGTCCTTGCTTCTCAAGAGTTTGTCAGGGCCCCATGAGAAGTGCATGCGTCTCAGGGAGCTGATGTAGAAAGTGACTCGGCCTTACCCTGGGATGATACAGACAACTCCTCTCTTGTTCCCCGTGTAACCACCAAGGCATGATGTTTTGTCAAAGATTCTTTCTGTTACAGGTCTTGCCCTCCCCTTGGATTCTCCGTAAACATCCTCTTATGTATTCATAAATGCACTGCGGTCTTGGACAGTCCTTTCTCCCAGCAGTCTTGGACAGTCCTTTCTCCCAGCAGAGAGAGGCTTCCACCTCGGCCTTCTACTGATTGTGTAAATAAACGCACGGCAGTTGTTGGGCAGCCCTTTCTCTTCAGGGGAGGGAAGGCCCTCCGGCCTGACCTCAGCTCTCTGCATTCTGACTCTTGTCTTCGCTTCTTCATCCTCCGCCGTCCTCCTTTGGGAATTTCCAGAGCTGCACTAGGTGGAGGACGAGGGAGTCCCGTCAATCACGGCTTTCAGCTGCAGTTTTGGGACCTGCCAGGGGTGCTGTGGGAGTCTGCGTATCCGGACTGTGTGTAGCCCCTGCTGCTCCAAGGGCAACGGATTGAACAGACCCGCTTTCTGTTCCCCTCAGGCCCAACACATAGGCACAGGACAGGGCCGTCTGCGGCTCCTGTCTGTGCCAGCGGAGGTGGGAGGCGCCCCTTGCTGGTCTGCAGCAGCTCTGTGGTCCTGCTCCGCGGTGTTTCTCAGGACCTCTGTGTTGGGGGTAGAAAATGCATTTTTACTTTTTTTGTAATTGATTCTTCCCTTTCTCACCTTTGTTTTCCATGGCTCTACCCGCTTTCTTGAACTTTTTTTTATTTTTCCTTTGTCACGGAGACCCTGGAACTCGCATCCCTGAGCGGGGCTGGAACTGAGTGGGTTTCTCATTGCGTTAGTCTAGAGGCGACACCTGGCAGCTGTGCCCCATTTTCCTGCCAGGCCCAGTCCCATGGCTTTGGGTGACAGAATGCAAGAGAGGTGGGGAGGCAAGTGGGCCACACCCCCCCACCATGGGGCCTCACAGAGTGAGCCAGGGCCCACTCAGCTGCTGGGAGAGACTTGTGTGGAGTCTGCCTGGCCGTTTGTCCTGTGTTCCTGTTTTACCTACCGCGGGGTCCAGTTGGGTGCCCTCAAGAAGGAAGCTCCGTCTCCCTGATTTCATGTGTTGAGGGAGCCCTACGAGGACAGGGTCCCTTGCACACCCCGCGCACGCACGCGCTCACTTCTTCCCGCAGAAAATTCAGTTCACTAACTGGCAGGTGACGACCTGTGTGCTATCAGATGGATTAAACCCATCCAAGGACCAGACAGGTCTCCTTTTCCACCCTCGGTGCAGAGGTAGGCCTTGGGTGCACGTGTGTTGGGATGGAGGAGGAGGAGGAAGTGGTCAGGTACATAATACTAAGGGAATCTTTGGTCCACAGACCTACCATCATTTTCTCCAATAGTTTACCATTAGTAAAGCCGACTTCTGGCCTGTTGATCTCCATTATCTTTCAAATGGTTCTGAACACAGGCAAGAAAGCAACGAGCTCTTCATAATGAGTACTTCATACTCAATTCCTAAATTCTTTTTTTTCTTCTCTCTCTCTCTTTTTGAGAAAGAGTCTCTCTATGCAGTTCAGGCTGGCCTTGACCTCATTTTGTATCCCAGGCTGAACTTGCAATGATCCTCCTGCCTCAGCTTCCCCAGTGCTGGGATTACAGGTATGCACCATCATGCCTGGCTCCTAAATTCTTTAAAAGTTATAATACTTTAATATTTTAGTTGTGGCCTCCCCCCAAAAAAGTAAAGGGAACATTATACATTTCTAAATACAGTCTAAAGTAATACTGAGGCTTTGGGGAAGGTATGTCATACTGTTATTTCATATAAACTTAACAGCAAGTTTGGAATTAAGATTTTTGTAACTGAAGGTGGGGTGTGGAAGTACAAGGAGGGTCTGTGAGCTGAGGGTTAAGCAGATCTGGGTTATGAAGAGCAGAGTCAATTTGTTTTAGGTACAAAAAATTAGAAAGAGAGGGTCCTGAAGACTTGATTTTAATGAAAAAACACATGTTGAATTTTGCTTTTTTTCCTCCTTGACAGTGAAAACCAAACATATTACTGTGGACCAGATGTATCACTGTGGAAAAACAGCCAACCTTAACACATATGTTGATTGAAATGTTTTTACATAAGCAAAGATAAACATTATTTGCAGAAAGAGAACTCTGAACTCTGATATTCATACTTTATTTATACAGACAACCTGGGAAATCGTTCCATGATTTGATGCTGTGGAAGGCTAAAATAAAACCAATAACTTGTTCCAACATATTACTCAATTTCTCTTTCCAAAAGTCTCGTGAGCATTGTCTGTCTCCCGTGGTTACGATTGGATGGCATTTGGAATTTCTGCCTCAAAAATGTCTAGACAGAATATGCTTGACCTTTTATCCCTCACCTTGTAAATTTATGTCTTCGTTCTCTTATTTTAGATAAACATAATCCTAGGTATGTACGAATGCTCTAATTCTTTCTCTGCCATCCTTCTCTTTCTCTTTCCTCTTTCTATCAGTTTTCTTTCTTTTTCTCCTTTCTTCCTTCTCTCTTCTCTTCTTTTTAGTTTTATTCCCTCCTTCTGTCCCTCCATCCCTTCTTCCCTCCCTGCCTCCTTTGCTTCCTTTTTCTCATTTTTCCTGGTTCATATATGAATCCACTTACTCATATCTTGAGTTCCTTGGGTAGTACATAAATTCTAGCTTTATGTGGTTAATTTAAATTACTGCAAATTTCCCTAACAATCAGTGTTTTTTTTAAAAAGCAAGACAAATATGTAATTCAGCCCAGATGAGGGTCAGTGTCATCCAAGCCGATGTTTAATAAAGTCAGCAGTAGTGACTCAGAAGAGAAAAATCACCTTGATGAGATGCATTGGAACATTCATGGTGCCTGGGGCCTCAAGTCTGTAAAATTTTGAAGAATGCTGTATTGGTCTCTCTTCTGGATTGTAAGCTATCTTAGCTTTTTTTTTTTTTTTTTTTTTTTTTTACACATTTCTTTTTCCTTTTACTACTCTTTTCTTTGGGAGATTCTTCCAACCATTGCCAAATGCTCTCCTTGTGTTCCCCACCAAGGGCTTCTAGCATATTAGCATGGTCTGCATCCATTGCACATCACAGTAATCATGTCGTCACCACCACCCTTACCCTTGCCATCGTGAGTGTGTGTCTTGTGCCATACGCTGTGCTAGGTCCTGCAGTGCAGTGGCTTGAGTCCCCACCACAGCACGGTAGGTAAGAAGTGTGGCCATGTTCCTATGCAACAGATGGAGGGGGAGATTGAGGGTTTAAGTTAAATTCTTCAGCTTATATAGCAAATTGATGGCAAAATAAGGTTAAAAGTCATGTCTGCCCAGTTTCCAGCCCACTTTGGTTCTACCTCACCTCGCTTTTGCATGACCTGCAAAGGATTGCACTCTTCTTGGTTGAACATGTCTTTGTTTTATATTTTGTTGGCTACTTCATAGATGCTAATTGCTATACTTTGGGTTTCAGGAAAGTACTTATTACCTATTCTGAAAGAATGTGATTATAAAACATTGCTCAAATAAGTGGAATGAGATCTCTTTTATAGATTTTTATGATGTGAAAATCAGTTAGGTTGATTGAGATCCTGGTGGGCAAGGTGGTGTTTGGCACAGATGCTAAACTTGGTCCTGATATCAGTGCTGCAGACAGACATGGTTCTGGGCAGGTCAGTAACAGCAGAACAGGACTGCTGAGGAGGGGAACACCTCGCACCACAGCCACCTCTTACGCCCTAACTTCCCAGCGAGGGGAGCAATTCCTGGGAAGTCATACATCTGCAAATTCTGGTTATTGAAATTCTGTCTTGAAATTATAGTCAGGACAAAGTGCTGCAGAGGTGGAGTGCAAGTGTGTAAGTGTAGTCCTGAAGTCTGGTGGAAAAAGCTATAGACAAGACTTGACAATAAAAGAAAAACAGACCCTTAGCATCAAGGAGGAGGCTATGCAGAGGGACACTTCTGTGCTTGGACAAAGATTCCTGGCCATTGTACAGTTTAGAAGGAAGGCTGAAAACGAGGGTCCCATGGTGCATGTATTAAATGGATTAATATATACAAAGCTCTTAGAAAACAGCTTGGCATGAAACAAGTGCTCAAAAATACAATGACTACTATTATTATTACCAATAATGTATTATTACTCAAAGATGGGTTATTAATACTCAAATGTATTGCTATTACTCAGAGATATGCTATGGCCTTTATTATAAGTGCCACTATTACAAGGTAAATTAAAGGACTTGGTGCTTAGAAACTGGGATCTGAAGAAACATGGCTAAAGACACACAGCCGAGACACAGCAGGGACCAGTGCTTTCAGATGAGGTACAAACCCAGCTGTCAGAAGAGTGGTGGTGTCAGATAGGGTGACAGAGTCTTGGGTCAGGTTGAGAATCACTGCTTTAGGTCAACATGAGTCTGGGATGTGTGCTTGCCTTGCTTGCTGGTGGCCTGCACTGGGAAGCTGTGAAGGAGGTAAGAAAACTGGCTGGATTTCATGCTAAAGGGTAAAGAACAGCAATAATTTTAGTGTCAGCCACAGTAGCATTTGAATACCTAAAAATTATTTAAAAGTCATTTTTATTTTTCTATTTATTGCTATTTGTCAAATATTTAATAAATACGTTTTTTTGTCTTTTTGAGAGAAGGTTTCACTATGTGGTTCAGGCTGGCCCTGAACTCACTTTTAAAATTTTTTAAAAATTTTTTTAAAATTTTATTTTAAAGAGGATAAAATGGAATAAAACCAATCAAAACAAATCTGTGTAAGTGATACAGGACTTTAAAACATTACAAAATGAACAATAGTTACCGGAATGCCTTTTGATGTCTTCAAAATAGCTGCAGATAACTTTGGACATAGTAAAAATCAAACAGAAAGAATAGAATAGAAACAATAAAAACAAAACAATGAGTGCAATAAAGGACTTCAAACTAAGCCAATAATAAATCCAAAATTAGTGTCATAATATATCCTGCTATCTTTGAAATAGCTGCTCCTGCCATCAGATTTAACATAATCAAACAAAACAAAAGACAATAAAACTCAATTCAGGAAAACAATGGAAATGATATAGGACTTCAAAATAAGTCATAGGGAATCAATAATGGCTACAACCCTCAGGAGATCCCCCCTAAATGTCACACTGTTAGCACTATCCTCTGAAGCTATGATCAGACCATTGACCCTAGACCCGTAATGTCAGTGAAATGCCAAAGCACCACAGGCATCCAATTGCATTTTACCTTGATAGCTATCATCATGGCCTGTGTTTCTTCGGATCAGCCAGTTGTTTATGGCAGGGGTGGGTGTGGGGGATTGGTACTTCCTGTTTGCCAGCCTGTGTGCCAAAAGGGACTGTGGTCTGGCTGTTTCCAGTCCAGTGGTGGCCTGCATATGGCACTGGTTTCCAGACTAGGCTTGCTTCCTGGTATGGCCTCTCTCCTCTAGTCTGCAAATGGCCCTGAACTCACTTTGTAACCCAAGATGACCTAGAACTCACAGTGATCCTCCTGCCTCAGACCCCTGAGTGCTGGGATTACAGGCGTGAACATGTCCTGCCTGTCAACCATTTAAGGTCAGAGGATAAAACGATAAAAGAGATAAAACCCCATAATGGATTTACATGGAAATCTGTGAGATTAGTATCTCTGCAGCATTGTTAAAAGCTGCTGGGAACAGCTGATGCTTTTGAAGCATCTGTGTGGAGATGACAGCAATGGCAGATGGAGGGGTCTGGCCCAGACTTCCTGAGTGAGCAGACTGTGAGCGTCTACTCGCAGGGACTGACTGAAGAATGAATGCTTGCTGGTAGAGGGCACACAGTGGAAAGTGAGCTGCATATTTCTGAACAAGGGTGCTCCAAGATTAAATACAGTTAGCACCTCATCAACAGCAAGTAATCAGACACAAGACCAAATTGACTAGGAACAATTTAAAAACGAAATAACCATAACTTTTCATTTTTATTTTATACACACGAAGTATACCTATGGCTGTTGCTACAGAGCTAGAAGAAATATGATTTTTTTTTCATATTTCTTTTATATGTACTTTTCCATAACTATACCATTACTGGCTGTGTGTTTTAGAACTGACCTAGCAGATATATTCTTTAAGGATTAAAGAAAACTGACTAATAACAGAATATTTAATGAATTCCTAAGAAACCATGAGTTGATTACTATAAAATAAAACATAACATAGAAAATGATACAGTGATTTTTTTATTTGGAATGGTTGAGTCAGTGGCTGAATGTGTCAAGTTTTGTTAGTTTGATTACTGTAATAATGAATTTTTGTTCTGATTAAATGACTTCTAATTTTCCGTTGAACCTCCTGGCTTATCACAAGGTGATCAGGCCTGCAACCTCCCAAATGAGTGGATGGTGAAAAACTTAAATAAATGAGACAAGTAGTATAATTTTAGGGCTCCAGGAGGATCAAAATCCTCTAGCAGAATTTGAGATTCTCTGGGGGTTGAGACAAAGAACTTCTCTGGATGGCCCATATTTATTTGGTTTTCATACAAGGAAAGGGTTAGAGTGGAAAATGTGGGAGACTGAACAGGACCTTGGGAGTTGGTTCAAGGACTTCTCCACTAATAAGTTATGTTAATTTAGGATGCAGGAGTGAGAGGCCTGCAGCTATAGTCTATTTAGTTCATTGGAGTCAGAGCCAGGCATCCTCGGCTGTGGCCTTATCCTGTCCTTTGAGGCATCTCTGGCATCACAGGCCACTCCAGGCCTCAGCCAGTGGTTCATAGAGGTTCACTTACTATGAATCAGCTCCCATCATCAGGCAAGGGGCCGAGGCTCACAGACACACATAGAAAGCCTGTTAGTTAATTTTAAATCCTGCTCAGAGCTGCTCTGTGATGCTCTCCATCACTGGGTGCAACTACTTTTTCTTTTTATTCATAGTGCCATTACCACTTTTTCTAGAAATCCCTGAAAAATCAGCAAGGGCACCACCATGCCCACTTCTCTTTCCTCCTTTGCAGTGGAACAATCTAAAGGCAGCTGAATCTAGTCATATGTCTCCAACTATCTTTTTTCTTTAAACTTCACTCTGGTTTTTCCCCTTTGTTTACTTTAAATTAGAAGAACAAGAGGGCAAGAAAATAGCACTGAGTCTAACCAGACTTCATAAATTTGTTGCCATGGTTTATCTGGCTACATGAAATACTGGTGTGGGATTTGGGGTCTGATTAGGGGTGATTAAAGTGGTGTGCAGTGCAGCATTCTTTGCTTAAAACCTAAAGTACTCTTCTTTGTGCAATGAATACACAGAGGTATTTTGAAGCCAAGCATGTGTGTAATTAAAGTGAGAACGCGCCAGCTTTCTGTGTGCACCTCTAACTCCACACCACCGCACGTGTTCTTTGTCAAGCCACAGGAAATACGCAGAGCTCACAGGCATGTGTGAAAAGGAGGATTAGACGCTGGAATTTTGGTTCAGTTCTTTGCGGAGTAAATGATCTTGCAGGCTCCTGCTCACACAAACTTGGCTTTCTTATCTCTTCTTCGCTTTATTCACAAATGTAGAAGTGATGATCTGGGCTCTGTAATCACAGCACAGGATCCTGACCTCAAACTTCTTACCTTGGATAGCAGTGAGCAGCAAGCAGTGAGCAGCGAGCAGTGAGCAGCGAGCAGTGAGCCCTCCTATGAACACTATGTGGCCCACCTAGGTGAAAGGACAACGTGCTTAATGCAGACATTCCTGATACTTTGGAATTGTACCTCAACAGAACAACAAAAGGAAACAGGAGGCTGGTTTTTTTTTTTTTTTTTTCCATCCAGGAATCAATTTTGAAACCAATATCACTATGCTTAGTATTTTTTCCATTTCTGTAGCAAAATTCCTGAGTTAGATACTTTATGGAGAAAAGGTTGCTTAGCTCACAGAGTTAGGGGTTCAAGAGCATGGTTCCAGCAGCAACTGGATTCTGGTAAAGACCTCACGGTGGATGCATCATGGTAGAAGCATTGTAAGAAGGATCATGTGGTGAGACAGGAAGTCAGAGAGCAGGGAGGGGTTAGTCTTGCTCTTTGGTAATAAACCCTCTGTCAGAAGCTAACTGGGCTCCTGCAAGAACTCCGTGAATTCCTCCTGAGACACATCATCAGTGGACTAATTCCCGTGCTCTAGGCCCTTCTAAAGGCCCCTCACCATCTCTCAGCATCACTGAGCTGGGGAGTAAATTTTTGGCCCACGAAATTTGGAGGGAACACGGAGGGAACACGCTTACAGTGTATCAAAACCATCACACATTAATCATGAGTTTTGCAACATAAGATACCACTGTTTTGTTTGCTTTTCTACTTTCTGTTTTAATTGCCTGTCCCTCAGTTGTATTTTTCCCATCACAAGCTTCTGCCTTTTTCCTTCACCTCACCTCTTTCTTTCCCTTCTGTCTCCTCATCTTTCCTTTTTTTTTTTTTTTTGGGCACAGCCTCCCTCTGCTTCTCTGGACTGTTTGTATCATGACAGCATTTAGCATGGAAAGAGGTGGAAAGGAAACGCAGAAACACTCTTCCTCCTCTTCACAAGCCGGCCCTCTGGAAAGCCCTTTCAAAGAGGATCTTCTTCAGTGCAGCTTCTCTCAGGGCAGGTTGCTTTCTGGAGAACCTTCTCCATCTTCTCCACAGTGCTGGTAGCTTCCTAACTCAGTTCTGACCCGAGTATCACTAATTCTAGGCTCTGCCTTTGTCTACTTGCAATCAGGTCTCCCGAGTGGAACAGAAATTCAGGAAAGAGTTTGGCTGTTTCTCTCACTATTGATAAATAGGTGAAACTATGACCAACTAACTGGAAGTCAGGATGCATTGACCCTGAAGATCAGGAAAGAGTAGAAGGAGCCTTGAATTGTACTCAGAAGACCTGAGCAGAAGTCATGGCTGATAAAAGAGCCGAGCAGCTTTTGAAACTTCAGCTGCCACGTATTTAAATAGGAGACAGTCGAGCTCATAATAAAGTATTTATTATAGTTCTTTTCCTGATGATTTCATAAGGCTTTCATTTTGCACTTAGTTCCATTTTCATGCATTTTTGTGGAAATGGACCTTGATTTGCTCTTAAATTTTTTGTCCAAGATCAGAAATTCAGTTTTCCAGAGATCTCATGGAACTGGATCTCATTCATTTAGCATCTATGAGAAAACTCATAGATGCGATTAAAGGGTTATTTGGCAGCAAAGCAGAGGTAGGAGGACTGACCCTTGAGACTCTGTTGGTAGCCATCATGATGCGGTATGGTCGTGGTAGTGATGATAGTGAGTAGTTTATATTCCTGGAGAAGGTAACTGTAGATGGGGACTGCTGCGTTAAGCATTTTTGCTATATTTCTTTCATTCCCTCCCATTAAGAAATACGTGTACTGTTTCAAATCCCTATATGAAACTTGGGGAAAGCAAAGCACAGTTCTACACACGGTTGTTTCAGGAATGAGCAGTCCACCGTGAGAAGGAGCCATCTGGCCCCTCTGAGGGGTGCCTTCATGTGCCTTCCACCGCTGATCTTCACTAGGATTAACATGGATTGGCTCATTGTGTTTCTACAGTTACAGATGGTTTTCCTACCCCGTGGTCCTGGTCTACTCCCTTAGGTTAGGGTTCTCAATACCGACGCTATTAACATTTCTGGAAGGATCAGTTTTTGACGGAGGGTGGCTCTTCTGTGCTTTGTGGGATGATTAGCTGCATTGCAGCCTCTACACACTAGGTTCCAGCAATACCTCCCAAATGTGACAACCCAGAATGTCCCCGGACACTGACAAGTAGCTTTGAGAAACAAAAGAGTCATTGGTTCATCACTACTGTTTTAGAGTAAAGCTTCTAAGATAACCACAAAGATGTTAGATGTAGATTAATTATAGAATTATGTAGTATTTCCCAGGTGGTGGCCATCTAGTATCAGCACTGTAAAATTTATGAATACCAGAGAATCCTCTTGACATTGTCCTTCCACATTTTAAAAAGGTAACTTACACCTCTCAAAATCATGGCATATGGAGGCCACTTTTCCTTTGCAGTGCTTTGAAGCATAGTGACACTTGCATGTTGATACTGAACAGGTTCTGTTAACTGTATGTGTGGTCTGTTAGTTTTGTAGGGTTACTGTGAAAAATTACTGCAAACTTAGGTGGCAGAAAACAACAGAAATTTGTCATTTCATAGTTCTAGAGACTGGAAATCTGAAATCAAGATACAGGTCTGTCCACAGTTTCTTCCAGGACTCCAAGGGAGGATCAGTTCTTGTTTCTCTCTGGCTTTGTTCTCCCTGGTTGCTGGTTGTCCTTGGCGTGTTTTGGCTTGTACAGACTCGTCACTCCTACCTCTGCCTCTGTAGCCATAGGGTCTAAATTTCTATCTCCAAATTTCTATGTCTGTCTCCAAATTTTCCTCTTATAAGGCACACTAGTCACTGGATTAGGGTACACTTTCATCCAATATAACCACACCTTAACTTGATAACGTCTGCAAAGATCCTATTTGCAAAGAGTGTTCTATCACAGATACCAGGGATTAAGATTTCAACACATTTTTTGGAGGTATAATTTTACCTTCTACACTGAGTAAATGCTGAAGAGATGCTAGGAGACAAAACCGAAGCCATGCTGTTTTTATTCTGTATCACCCTTCTCCTTTGTATATTTATGCCGTCTCCTCTGTTTTTGTCTTTTACAAGGATATGTGTCATTGGATTTAGGATCCACTCAGATAATGCAGGACAATCGACTCATGTCTAGGTCCTTAATTTCAATATATCTACAAAAATCTTCTTTCTCCTAATAAAATAACAGTCACAAGTCTTGAGGATTAGGACATGGACATATCCTCTTGAAAGCCATTGTATAAACTACCACAGAGGTGATGGGCTAACAAAGAGTAGATTTTAACCTGCATGAATAGCTCGGTTATAGTCTTCCCCAAAGTGGAACAGGTCAAATCACTCTTCAAATCATTTCTAATTAATTTAATTCCATAATTTTATAATCATGTCAATATTTGGGTTTCCAAATTCTTGATTAATTAGAAAGAAATTCTAGGCAAGTTGATCATGAATAACTCAGGCACAAGAGATTGTATTTTTTTTGTTGTTGTTGTTGAGACAGGGTCTCGCTATGCAGTTCAGACTGGCCTAGAGCTCACTTTGTAGCCCAAGTTGGTCTCGAACTCACAACGATCTTTCTGCCTCAGCCTTCCAAGTACTAGGATTACAGGCATGAGCCACCATGCCCGGCGAGAGATTGTATTTTCAATATATTTAAATTCATAAAAATTATTTTCTCAAGACAATATATATTCACACTCAATATCTGAACAAGGAAGGTTTCAATATCTAGTGATTTATTAAATGATGCAAATCTCAGAGCACAATTTATAAGTGGGATTCGTATTCATTTAGCATTCATAATCTCAAGTCACTTGTGCCCTGGGTTAGACCAGGATGGTTAGAAGATTGAAAAGACATAATATGTGCTAAAACAAGTTACAGCACGAGGCATATCCCTGTGTGACATTAAATAATTAAACATATAAAGCATTCTTGTGCTGGTTTTTTTTTTTTGTTGTTTATACGTCCAAGTCTACTCTCTGTTTTACATGGCCTGGATGGATTGTGTCCATTTTTCTTTCACAGATTTCTTAGATTTTTGGTGGGGGATGCCTACGGAAGGCATTAGCAAGAGACTGGAGGTTGAGGGGAACCTGAGGTCATGCTGTTTATTTCCTGGATCATCTGTTTATCCTGACACTGTAGGTTGGTTGTGTTCTTTGGCTCAATCTTATAACTTTGTTCAGTGGCTCCCTGGTTCAGTTGCCCTGAGAGTCCTTTCTTGTTCTAGACCTGGGCTCTGCTGCTGTTGGCCATGGTACCCCTCATCTTTGTGGGTTCCCTCAAGCCTTTCAACCCCTGTGTCTCTGTGTCCTCAGTCAGTTACCCTCTGATCTCTGCCAGACCCTGTTGCATTAAAATACTAAACACAGAGTGAGTTTGTTTAGAAATAATGCCTGTGCTTGCCTCTTTAAATTACAGACAAATCCCATGTTTCATATTCCTAATTTTCCTATCTGTTAAATGAGCAGATGAAGTTTCCAGCAGATTGGCATTGGGCCACATCAGATGAAGACATGCAGTCTCCTCCTGTTTAGTCTCTTGGAAGAAGCGCAGGCTTTGCTGTAGAACACTCTTCCCTTTCAGGAACAATTCGTGTTTGCATCTGTCCCTTCGCTTTTGCTTATGCAATCTCATTTGTTCTCTGCAGCAGAGCACAGGTGAGGAATAATTGGCCTCTTTGTATTTTGGAACCATACTCTCAGAGTCTATAAATCATTCATCAGAATGGAAATATTTGCATTTTTGCATTGGCCCATAGCAGCCCTAGCCAAATTGGGGTCCCATCAATGTAGCTTTCTATGGAGGATAATGTGTTTTCACAGCTGCAGCTTTGGGGTTCCCTTGGTCCCTCTGAGAATGGACAGGGCTGCGAGGGTATCAGGACAGGGATACCTCAGACCCACTCACTGGGAGATGCGGAGCTCTAAGACATTATCTCCTGGTTGGAGTGGGCTGTTTCTCTTAGGGAGCAGAGAGGGCAAACAAGACCAGCACTGGTTCCATCAACCTGAAAGTGCTCCTGAAAATACAAAAGGGTCTCAAACTTAACAATCAAAGTATTGCATATTCTAAAAAACTATTGATAAGCTTACCTTCCAACTGGGTGTATTTAGTGTAAAACTGAGACTGCTGGACTAAAATATCTTAAATGCTACTTAGCCAAGAAATAAAACCACAAAAATATTTTGGAGAGAAAGAGGAGAAAATCCAGCTATCCACAGTCATAGTCTTTTTGATCCTATGTGACAAATTATCACAGTCAGAGTAACTTATACACAACAGAAATTATCTCTCAGTTTGAGAAGTTGCTAAATCCAGGATAAAAAATCCAGAATACTCTGTCTTTTGAGAGCTTTCTTCCTCAGAGACACTGTGTCCTCACACAGTAGAAGGGGTGAGGGTTTTTCAGGTCTCTTTTATAAGGACACAAACAGCAATCATGATGGTTTTCCCTTGATAATCTAATCACTTCCCAAACCCTTTCTCTGAATGTATAACATGTTGGGATTTCAATCTATGGATTCTGGGGGGGTGCAACCAATCAGATGACAGAATCCACTTACGTACTCTTCCATTTCTCTGGATGTGATCTAAATGACACCACTGTGACTCTTCAATCACTGCCTTTAGATGGCCACTCTCTCAGGTACACAAGTTCCAGCACTTGGAGAAAGCACCATTATCTTAAAAAAATTTAATTAATGAGCATTTCCATATACACATGGATTCATTTTTATTTTAAAATTCAATGAAATTTGTTTGGCTTTACGACATTGTGACAACACACCAGGCAGGTATATTATTCCTGTGAAGGGAGAAGTCAAATGGTGTAGAGGCAGGAGCTCCCTGAAAATATTTGAGTTAGACACAGAAACTAGCCTGTCTTAGGGGAAAACTAAGTTTCTTTTACTAGATAGGATTTTCTGAATCCAAATATCATTTTAGTTCTTTGTGACTTATAGTATGAAAGTCATAGATAGGGTGAGGATAAGAATCCTTATTTATAGATGAAAAACTGAGGTTCAGTGACGTTAAATAATGTATAGTAAGGAATTTGGTTTTGCCCAAAGGGAGTTCTGGACTTTAAACTGGGTTTCTGAGAGGGAATCTATGACACACTCAATAGGAATGTTTTTATTTGGAGAGGGACCTGGCCATGTCTGATGCTCTATGGTTGTAGCTGGTCACATCAGAAAGATCAACCAGATGGTTTTGGGCTTGGAATTATGTGTCAGCCAACCTGGAAAGTGAGTTTCTACCATGTGTGCAAATCAATCAGTTAATTACTACCTAATTGAGTCTCAATAAAAATTATGCTTGTAGAGACTTGGGTGAACTTTCTTGGTTGGCTTACTCCATGTATTGTCACACATAGCTGCTGAGCAGGTAATGTGACCTGAGGACAATGGGGTTCTTTGTAACTGTGTCTTGTAATAAATCATAATTATGAGACTAATAGCTTTTGGTGAGTGTTGTGAGTCCTTCTAGTGAATTAGAAAATGTGAGGGTGGTTTGGGGAACCCCACTGAACTTTTGGAGTGGTGTTAGAAGTGAGGATGATCTGGTGTAGACCTCATCCTTTAACTTTGTAGTTGGTGTCAGAAATCTTGAGCAGATGTGGGAGTCTAAAGGATCATGCCTTCAAATTTTGCTGTTTGTCCAACTCTAGTTAAGTAACTTGTTCCACATCATCAGAGTTAGAGCAGTAATAGAACTCAAATGACTGCAACAGTACGTAGAATTACACTCCTAACACAAAATTCTCTTCATCTTTTTTTTAGCATATACTACCAGAAAAGTCATAACTAGTGCAGAAAATTCTGAGATATCTTTTGATAAGAACAATGACAATCAGAGCATCTAGAAAGCAGGATGCAGACAATGCAATATGGACAAGCCAGTCCACCAGTGAGCAAAGAGGCAGGATCAAGGGAGATTAACTAGGAAATCTTGGGACTGGAGCAGTTGGCTTGTGGAGGGAAGTTGGGTAGTGACTCACAAGCTACAACTTTTACAAATCTGCTGTCAAGCCCCAGCTGTACCGAGGTAGTGCTCTGTTCATCAGAAGCAGGTGTGGCAGAGCTGTCTTCAGTATTTCTTCCTAGAGCTCTTGGGCTGAAATACAGCTTTCAGACTCCAGTTTGTAGTAAGTACTGTTTCCATAGATCTCTGATTTATGCCAATCCAGCGGAAGGAGTTATGAGATTAAAGTACTCCACCTTTTTTTCCCCCACAATTCCTGAATTGTTACTGCTTCCTCTAAAAAATTTCAAAATTCCAGAAAAAGAAGTACAGTTGAAATAACAGCAATAGTGCTCACCCTGAAGCGGATGCTTAGGTGTATTCTAGCACAGGGACACAATCACTGTCAACAAGTTTCACACTGCGAAGTACCCAGGAGCCCTGGGAGGATGTGTGCTCGGGGAAGCCACGCCTTCCTCTTCAAAGGGACCGACAGGAGCAATTTTAATCCTCCACAAAATCTGCTATCACTTTAAGTCTTTCATAAGCTGTCAGTTTAAGCATTTTAACTCACTTGGAGAATCAAATTAGTTCAATAGGCTGGTTCTATTAAAAGTGAACATTTGAGTTAGTTGTTTGACTACACTATTAGATTGAAGATGTATGTAATCATTGTGATTTGGAAAACAGCAGAGGAGAGTGGATCATAGGTGCCACTCTATACCAGGCACTTTCCCTACCTCTTTTAATCTTCATGACAATGTGTTAAAATATGTATAACTGTCCCTAATCTGCAGATGCAAAACTGAGGGTTATAAAACATGGCAGAGGCAGCACTGATACCCAGACCTTTTTGCTCCCAAGTCTTCATCCTCCCATTATTCTACACCACCTATTATAAATATAATTCAGAAACGTGTTCCACCATCCCATTACTCTGGGGGACTGCTAATTAAGGAATCTAAGAAATTCTTAGCTTTGAACTACTTTGTCTGTGATTTATTGGAGAGAGTATGCATGTGTTAATTTCAATGGGTCAGTTAAAAATTTCCTTCAACTTTGGGTCAAATGCATAAGCCTCAAATAAGTTCCACAAATATTCACTAAACACGAGTTATCCAAACATTCTATCTTCTCTTTATAAGAAATATTGATCTTACAACCAATATCTGATTCATTTTGTAATAAGCGTATTTTTCTTTTTTTGGGAAAGATCCCAATTTATAAACAGAAGGACATAGATGTATATAAAGGACCTTAAATATCTTTCTGATTGATGTAAGAGGTGTGTGTTTGTACTTTCCCTCCTGTGAAATGGATTATTTTAACATACTAAAGTGAATTATAAGTGATTAAGGAAATGAAAGTGAGCCTTTGAGGGATGATTAGGTCATAAGGGTTGAGCCTCACGAGTGGGGTTATTGTCCTTGCAAAAGGCTCTCAGAGCTGTCTGCTTTCTGCTGTGTGAGGACAGTGCAAAAAGCTGCCCTTATCAGAAAGTAAACCCTCACCACATACTGAGTCTGTCAGTGTCTTAGTCTTGGACTCCCCAGTTTCTAGAACGATGACAAGTAACGATGACAAGTAAATTTCTGTTGTTTTTAAATTACCCAGTCTAAGATATTTTGTTATAATGCCCCAAGTGAGACTAAGATACCAAACCAACAGAGGTTCCGATTAAGGATAATAAAGAAAACTGCAGAATGAGAAGTGTTAGAAGTCAGGTGTGAACATCAACCATGGGCCCTTTCCTGAAGGTTTCTAAGTTCTAATAATTTCAACTTCTTTTCTTTGTTTGCTTAGCCCTAGAGATGGTAACTCTTTCCTGCAGTTGCTACCTTAAGATTAACATAAATATTATGGTTTACAGTAATAACACCCTTCTCTGCCTCCAACCATTAGTGGCTTCCATGTTTTTGCCTGATGGACTTCATGGTCACAATATGATAAAGACACAGAAAGGGGACAAAAAGATAACCTTCTATTATATCATTTCTGGGAAGCATTTGATACAAGGCCTGTTAGTTATGTAACTTCTGGTCAGGTATGTGGATGGTAGGCAGCAGGAAACATTACATGGACAGCTGGGTAATGTTTACAGCTGAACTATAAAGTCCCCTTCGCCCAAGAATTTGGTTCATTCAAAATTGGAAAGCTTCTCATTTATTCCCACCAGTACTTAGATGTATAGCAAAGCAGTGGAATTAGGTGGTGGAGGAAAGTGGCTAGATCTCTTCAAATCAGCCATCCAGTTTAGTAGTTCTCAAATACCTGAGGAATATGGAAGTGCTATGGAGAGCATAAAGTTTGAAAGGTGTTGGCGTTATCCCTGAGAAGCAGGAGAAGGCTAAGGGGTCAGATGAAATTATCTCCTTCTTTCTGCCTAATACCTTGCTTTGTCCCACAAGGCACTGGTGATCCTCTGTATGGCCAGGCCTTGTCCTTCATCATTCTTGCTCTGGCCTGCTACACTCCATCCTGGTTGTTCCTGGAGTAAGCCAGATTCCTTTCCTCTGGAGGACATTTGGAATTGTAGAACCCTATGCCTGGAAACAGGCTTTCCTTTGCTTTCTTTCATTCTGTGAAAGAAGACTTTGAGGTGGAGATGATTGATCTTTGGCATTTTGACGCAAGACTTTGTAGTGAGGAGAGAAAAAATTCTTGGTTTTCCTGTCCTAACTTCATTCTTCGAGAAGTCCTATATGCCTGAATCTTAGGGATCAAGCTTTAAAATAGCTGCTAATCCTCTATAAGAGCATCATTTTCTGCTTCCTACTCAGTGTAGGGCCAGGGGTAAATGTGGATTTCCCATTCCTCCATGGCAGAAGATAGAGCACTGCTTGCATCTGTGCAGGGACTGGTGCAGGTGGATCCTGCTTCGATTCCTACCACTGTGCAGCAGGAGCAGCAGCAGCAGCATCAGGAGCAGCAGCAGCAGCAGGAGCAGCAGCAGGAGCAGCAGCAGCAGCAGGAGCAGGAGCAGCAGCAGCAGCAGCAGCAGCAGGAGCAGCAGCAGCAGCAGCAGCAGGAGCAGCAGCAGCAGCAGGAGCAGCAGCAG
>PVLA01001018.1:0-23013 GCA_004027455.1 Hydrochoerus hydrochaeris | reverse complement strand
TTTCTGAAGTAAGTACTAAGATTTAGAGGCTGATTTTGAAGTTTTGGAAAAGCAAACAGTTTATTCAAATCTCCCCTACAGCTCTTGCCAAATGGATTCTCTTTGTAGATTAGTTTCAGTTTATTTCATTTTTATTTCTCATGGTTCTGTTTATCCTCTTTGTGTTTTACGATGCTTTGTGAAAAGAGTCTCACCAAATTTTTTAGTTAAAAGGAGTGAAAAATTACCCAAAGATACATGAATTGATGCTATTACTCAATTTGAAAGTTGAATTATATATGGGCTACATTTAGATTAGTTAATATGAAAAATAATTGATTTAATGTTTTGAAGTTTTAAAATTAGAATTGTGGCATAGGAGGAAGTAGGGAAGAAGAGATTTCTCAGCGTATACTAAGGAAGTAAGGTGCAGAAAGGTGGGAATTCTTCTGGGCTCCTTCGTAATGGCAGGGTAGTTCTCCTGTCCTGAGGAATGCTACACAGAACATGGCTTTACTGCTGGCTTTCCTGCCTGTGGTGCAATTTCACACCCTTAGATTTAGCAGCCAAGGGCAACATTTTAAGATTAATGACCTATGGTCTGTGCTTTATCTCTGATGGAATCTACCTTTTTCCATGAAGGATTTCAGGAGTGTTCTTTACTTTTCCTTAGAGGTACTTGATTCTACAGCTTGGATCATAACTCTGGGTCACAGCTCTGTGTCTGTGAAAGGCTGAGGCACAAGCTCAGATTGAAAGAATAAGATGGCTTAATGTATCTTTCAATTCTGTATCTGTATGTGTAAGTTTTGTAATAGACACCATAGCATTCTTGTTTCCACAAGAAGTAAGGATTATTAATCTAGAGGAATAATAAACAATGAGCTTCTGACCAGCTGTTTCTGTTTCTGCAGTGTGGAGCCCTTTGGGACTCACCGTCCTGGCTTCCATGAGTTCCGTGTTGTTCAAATGTTTAAGTCTCCTCTTCCCAATCTGTATATTGAAATGCCAAATCCTTGATACTGTGGTAGTTGGAAAATGTACTTTTGGTTGGTGGTTAGTTCATCAGGGCTGGACTTTAGTGAATGAGATTAGTATCTTTATCAAAGAGACCTCAGAAAACTTATGCCTTTTTTTTTTCAAGAAAATTCATTGTTCTGAACTTGGTTCAAATTCTTAGGTAAAATTTTTAAAGTAATCTTCATCCTATTTAAGGCTAGATACAATATTTCATAGCTTCAGTGCTCCTTGCTTTGTGAGGTGATCAGCAAACATCCTCGGAGAACTTGCTTGTCTTATTCTGGGCCAGAAAGTGTGTACACCATGAGAAAGGAAAACCTGGGACATTTGGGGGTTCCTCAGACTTGGCCTTGCTGTGCTTGTGCCCCTTGATATTTTTTTGGTATCTTTGAGATTATTGATGAAACTTGACTTTGGGTAAGTTTTTTGAGTTATGAGTCAATTTCAGTAATGCAACGTTTTGTATTAGCTCATCAGGCTGGGGATTTAGCTCAATGGTATAAGTGCTTGCCTGGCAAGCGTGAGGTCGTGAGTTCGATTCCCAGTACCAAAAAAAAAAAAAATGTGGAAGGAAAAGATAAAAGGCACTCATATAGGGCTGGGGATTTAGCTCAGTGGCATAAGCGCCTGTCTGACAAGCATAAGGTCCTGAGTTCTATACCTGGTACCCCCTCAAACAAACAAAAAACAAAAAACAAAAACTGTGAGGTTTGTATTAGCTCGTCACTTAATGGAGTTCTTGTGGGAATTAAATGATTTCATGCATATTAAGTAGCACAATGCCTGGCACGTATTACATACTTCCAGCTTTATCATGTTATTATCAGTCATAGTTCACAGCAGTAGAAGCAGTGGTAGTGGTGGTAGTAACAGTAAAGGTAGCAGCACTTGCAGCGCTAGTAGCAGTTGTAATGGATGCGGTTCTTTATGTTATATATACACATGTCTACTCTACACAATAGCTGCTGATTGTAACTTTGTATTGAACTGTTTCCAATAATTGAATGAAACATAGTGTAGGGCTAAATTATTATTTGATAAATGCTTATGGTTATCAGATACTGTTTTAAGCTTATGAGAACTTAGAATGGAGAAAAGTGAAATTTAAAAATGACATATATTTCAGGTACTGATAAATGGTATAAGAAAATAAGAGTCAGGGAAATGGAAGGTGACAAGTGGAGGGTTTGGAATACTAGAGAGCTGTAATCTGGACAAAGGTTAAAATTTGCTCTGATGGTATTAAATATTTTATCCTTAATCATATACATGTCAAAGTGTCCTTTTGACTATCCTTAATATCTATCACATCTTATGATTTTAGCAGCCAGTAAAGACTCACCCATTCTTACCCTCATTCAACATGCTTCTGGAAAGCCTTATTTCCAAGTTAGCACAGTTATAGCATCTTAGACCTTTTGTCATTATTATTTCTGACATACACATTGCAGAAGCAACTGAAGGAATGAAACATACATTTATATTTTCTTTCTTTCTTTCTTTCTTTCTTTCTTGTTTTTTTGAGACAGGGTCTTGCTATGCAGTTCAGGCTGGACTTGAGCTCACTTTGTAGCCCAGGCTGGTCTCGAACTCACAATGATCCTCCTGCCTCAGCCTCCCTAGTGCTGGGATTACAAGCGTGAGCCACCATGCCTGGCTTCCATTTATGCTTTCTGATGTATTCTATTTTAAAGACTCATTGGTTCCAAGACAGGCTCATGCCTCTGGGTCTTCAATCTACTTGCTTTCAGGTGTAAGAATTAGGCTTCCTGCTCCATGACCATACCCTATCTGTAGGTCATGGAGTGTGATAGGTTTTTTTGGAAAGACTATGTGAAGTCTGTGTCATTCAACTGACTTTCACTTCACTCTCCCTGCATTCAAAAGTAGCTAGTCACCCAGTACAGGATATGGTGCTAGGCAAGTGACTGGTCTTGGCCTCTAGCAGATTGTGGGGCATATGGGTCCCAAATTAAGAAAGATGTAGTATAAGAGTTTCTGTAACTAGTGTTTGTGTAAACTGCTGTGAGAGCCCAGAGGAGTGAGTCACTGGCTGGGCATGGAAATAGCAGAAAGTCTCATGGAGGCATGCTCAGGCTGTTCCACTGGAAGTGGAGGAGATACCGTGTTCACCATGGGCAGAGGCAACGTCTTCTATTCCAAGGTGTTGATGCATTTCTGTGGGTGGAGAAGCTGGCCACCTGCTTGCTTCACTTTCCATCTCCCACAGCATTTATGTTCACAGGAATTTCAACATTCCTGCACAGAAATGAGTAAAATGATGTGGTTAATCCTGGCTTGAATTAGTACCTGAAGAATTGAAGTAAAATGCCTAATATTTGACCATATCTTTGATTTTCAATGCCCTCCTCTTTCTATGGAAAGCATTGGAAGGCAGAATTTTGAAGATACACCTTAAGGACAGGTATTTAGCACTTTAATAGTGTTACATTTATTTTAGCTTGTACTTATTTGTCACAAGACATCTATCAAAATTTACAGGACCATTTGGGGGACACTGATCTGCATGGTGAATTGGGTTTCTCCCCTGCGATTAGGAAGAACTCTTTTTGCCCATGTCCCTGTGTATCTCAGTATGGATGCTGGGTAGCTGTGATTCTGTGCTTCTTCACTGCACTAAATGTGTAAGTGGAGATAAAAAGCCTTTTACTACCAGATGCCATACATTCAAATGTGCAAACATGTCAGTGTGTACATGTTTACACATAGCAGTGACAGTGTGTGTGTGTGGAGTGTACATACGGCCATTTTGCAACTACAACAGCATCACTGACCCAAGATGACAGCAACCAATGAGAAAAAGGAGCTAGGTATACATACTAATAGGTTTTAAAGGAAAGATGAACTTTCAAAGCTCCTCTTTCCTGTGAAATGGAGAAACTTCCTCAAGAAACAGGTTAATTTTGGATTCCTAGAAACACCTAATAACTCACTGGAAAGTTTAGGCTTAAAAACACCTGTGTGAATATTTGTGAGTTTCTAAAGAGTTTCTTATCACTGATCACTTTTAGGAGGCATTTTTGTATTTTCCATATAACTGAGTCTGATTGTTTCTTTTTTTTTTATACTGCCTATTCATCTGGCAACAGAATACACTGGAAGCACAATAGTTCTCTATTTGCTGCATAGGAAATTACTCCCCAACTTAGTAGTTTAAAACAACACACATTTATTATCTCATGGTTCCTGTGGACCAGGAATTTGGCCGCAGCTGCATGGACTGCAGTCTCGGTGTCCCAGGCTTCGATCTTAAGGAGGAGAGGAAGGAAGGGTCCGCTTCTGCCTCACCCACGCAGCTGTGGGCAGGAGCTCCTTGCTCAGCTCGGAGGTTGCTAGACCAGGGGTTTCAGCACCTCACCACCTATTGGTGACACTGCATCACTTTTTCTGTATTTTATGTCCACCCCCCCAAACACACACACACACACACACACACACACACACGCACACACACGCAGAGGAGATTACCCGAGACATGAACTCCAGAAGGCGAGATCACTGGGGGCTAATTCAGAACCTACCTACTATGAAGTGGCTTCTGCAAATGACCATATGGTGCTCAGCAAGAAATACATGTTAATAAAAATTGAAATCTTTTTCCAAAATATTTTTTTCTTCTCATTTAACCATCCCACTGAGGCCTGACTCTTTTGACCCTGATGTCTGAAGTTTTTCAGTGCTTCTTAGTTAGTCTTGCCGACTTTGGTCTCACTCCTTTCATCGTGTCAGAGCAATTGTCCGTCGTGAGATTTGAGTAAGTTAATTGTCCTGAGATTTGTGTAAGTTAGTTGTTATGAGATTTGCCTGTTTGAAACTGTGAATGACTGCTTATTCCTGAATTTGCTGCTTCTCGATTCAGAAAAATTGTATCTTCTTTGACAAATATAAAATCCCTCTATTATCCTTTAATACTACTTGAAATTTCAAAATGAAAATCATGAAAAAAGAAACAAAACCCAGAAATTTAGCTCTGATTAGCTGCTGAGTTGAAAACTACCCACTTTGAAGACCAAGTTCTTATTCTTCATCCTGGCCTGCAAAGTTTCCCACAACCTGAATCATTCTTCCCCCCAAGAAGCCTTCCGTTCCAGCCCACTGTGGTTTTCATCACTGCTAGAATGCTTTGGGACATTCACTCCTTTGTCACAAAATATTTCAAATCATGAATAGAATCGGGAAAGAAAACTTTTATAGTAATTCTATGTGATTAGGGTAAACTCTTAGAGATAGTCCATGGTTAGTGGATACATGATAAAAAAGAAAAGATGCCCTGAAATATATACAAAAACTGCAGGTATTTAGAAAAGATTTCTTCATTGTTTAAGGCATAGCAGAGTGAAACACAGAGGTAACAAATTAAAATAAAAATCTTTCTCACAAATACTTTAAAAAAATGCATGCGTGCTAATGGAGTATTGATAATGTCCTTAGTAAACACTTAAAACCACCTCTATTTTAAAACTTTACTCTCAGTACAAGATAAAATAAAATTTATTACTTACTAACAGACTATTTCTTCAAATAAAAAAGATGCAGTCTATGCTTTTGGAGTTTCTATAAACATCTCACTCTTTTTCCTTATAAAGATACATGCTGCACATCATAATACTTGTAATTCTAATTATCCTACCAGTGAGAAACACTTACCTCAGTGCCGTGGATAAAGTGCACCACAATTTTCTGCTTCATCTTATCAATGTGCTTCCATTGTGATGGAGAGATTCCCTAAAAGGTGTAAATCTGGAGAATGTCTTTCTTTCTAGACCTGTCTCTGCTGATCCAGGCTAAACAGGTGATATTTCAAGTCCACACAACGCCTTTTTGTTTCTGTGATAAACAATTAAGTAAACGCACTCCGGTTTCTGTATCATATAGCGCTTTCTCTCTCTGTTACCTTTAGAAAGAATGTGGAGACCATTGAGAGAAAGGTGATGTTACTCCAACAAACAAATCACCCTTTTACACAAAGAGAATGTGGTGAGAAATGAAAATAAATGTGCCAGGGGTTGGGGCTTATTTGGCAAAGTAATTTTCTCTACCTTTTATGGTCTTGTACCATATGGTAACCTTGAAAATGATTTTTATTTATTATCTATAAAAGCTCATTAACCATTTGCCAAAGACTTATAATCCAGTTGAGTGTAATAATTTAAATGTACAGGAAGAGAACTAACTTGATATAGTTAAGGGTTTTATGATGATAGTCAGTGCTAGAAAACAAGCAGAAACATTTGTGTTCACATGGATTGAAAAGGCAAGCTCTTCACAGGCACCTACGGTGGGAAAGTCCTTACACGTCCTCTTACGATTGTCCCGCAGCTTCTTCGCGTTGTACATCATAATACTGGAAGCGTGTCCCAGGCCTGCCTGACCTGCCTTATCTGCCCGACTGCTGTGAGGTCAGCAGCAGAGGAGACCTGAACGGACGGCGTCCGCTCGGAGGGGTATTTCTTCATAAATCCAATAGAAGTGACTTATTAGTGAGCATTTACTCATAAAAGTTGCCTATGTGGTAGCTAAAAATAGAAAAATTCTTTTTTTGAAGTCAGGACATGATAGGAACAGGCCTTGGTCTGTTAGTTGACCTCTACTTGGGGGTTTTGACCCCCACAGTTTTGCTTTTACTCTGGGCAGGAGAGTCATACACTTTCTGGTCACTAGATGGCAGAATAACACCAATAAAAAACTAGGAAAACCCATTTTTTTTCTTCTAATTTCAAATAAAATTTAACATATTTTTATGTATGACGGTTAAAAGCAGCCTCTCTGAAGAAGGATCGGTTCACATATATGAACCTGTTTTGTTAAACTAAAAAACCAGATTACTCTCAAGAGTGAAAAACTGTTTTGGTTCTCTGGCTTTCAGCCTTGGAAAGCTTAGGTTTATAAATCGGGGTAGGCTGAAGTAATTTTGCAACATTCTTTTTTTTTTTTTATTCCCTGAAAAAGTTCTGATACCTCTTGAATGCCAGCAAATCTGTGAAGAAAGATGAGGCTGTTATAATCATATGAAAGAAGAAAGGAAAACAAAAACATACCCTAAACCCGGGCAACTCCTACATCTAAACCATGTCGTCCACGTGTGCTCAGTTATACCTGTGACTTTGCTTTATGTATCTTGTCAGCATGATTCTTATCTAGTTTTACAATCTCTTCCTGGTGGGGAAGAAGCCTCTACTGTCCTATCAGGACATTTTTTTCCAAGTGAGTTACCTGTTTGTGATATTGTCAGGAATGTACAGCCTTTACCAGAAACCATGTTGACTACTAACTTCTTGGTCCAGGTTTATTCTTTCAACAAATATTAGTAGGCATCAGCTAATCAGCTGAATCATAGGCACTGTGCCAGTTGTTAGGTAACCAGTGCTGTAAAGACAGAATCAGCAGTCTGTGGATTGTCTTTTGTTACTTCTAAATTTGTCAAAAGAGAGAAATACTAAGTAAATAACCCCATGATGAATAAAATCAACTGATTAAAATACAAAAAAGGCTACAAAAAATGTAACACTGAGTGATTTTTTGGTGATGATCAGTTTGATTTGATTTATTCAACAAATATTGTCTACTCGGTACCAGGAAGTGTTCTAGGTGATGGAAACTCAACTCTGAAGTATGTGGAAAATAATTTCTGTCCATATGGAGATATGTTTTAGTGGAAAGACACAGACAACAAACAAAATAAATCAATTTTAGTAGTAAATTAGAAGGCAAGTACTATAGAGAGATACAAAGCTGGGAAGGGAGAGAAACAGAATTGAGGAGGAGTTTGATTTTAAAGAGAGTGGTTACAGAAAGTCTCACTGGGAGTTTAAAATAGTGAGTGAAAGAGCCAGGTAGGTTTTGGAGAAAGGTGTCTGGTTAGAGAGGGCAAATGCAGAGGTCCCAGAGCAGGACCTATAGGGTGAGTTCAAGGAACTGCAAAAGACTGTTGTGGCTGAACAGAGGTCTAGAGTACTTGGTTAGGTGGGTAATGGGAGCAGATCAAGTTGGATCTTACTGTTTGCTTGGACTGAACCAGGGAACCATGGAAGGTTTTGAGCAGAGATGTGATGCAAGGGAGAATCACTCTGCCTTTTGTGATTCAAAAACATTTTAAGGGTCAAAGAAGGAAGTGAAGAACCAAGTAATTTAGATTACTCAGAATAGAAACCTGGACATGGGTAGCGTGGTACAGGAACTGATAAGCAGTGGGATTCAGGATGGAGACTGGAGGTAGAGCCAACAGGATTTCCTGGTGGATTGGATGAAACTTATGAAATACAAAGAGGAGTCATGTATGACTGCCAGACAATTGACTTCATCACGCTAAAGGTGTAGGGTCATTGGTGGAGTTGATAAGATCAAGGATAGAACGAGCTTTTGGGGCAAAGATCAGTTGTTTAGTATTGGACATGTTGAGTTTGTCATGTCTGTTATCATCCAAAGAGAAATGAGATGCAGAAGAGAATATTACATTGGAGGGAACTGACACCAGGCAGAGGGTACTGAAAGTGCCAAAGCTGGATGAATGAATGACTCGGCGTATGGCTCAGAGGGAGAACGGGAAGCATTCTCTGTGATGCTCCAACACAGATCTGAAGGATGAGTAAGTTAGCTGCAGAGGAGAAGGATGTAAAGAACTGTACAAGTAAGAAGTAAGTGTCCCGCTGAGAAGCGGTCTAACATAGAGACAGTAGTCACTGGGCAAGATCCGTGGGGTAAGATAGCAGCTTGCATTAGGAATTTTACGAACTTCATAATGCTTAAGTAACAGCCTAGACTATGTCCGAGAGCGACCGAAGAATCTTATAAGAACGACGTGTGGTCTTGATTACTGAGAATGACTCTGGGGTATCTGTGTGTTGGAGCAGCAGAGGTCTTAGGGTCATTGTCACCAACGAGACAGCACCTATTTTCTCCCTGAGCAGCAACAAGAACATCCCGGGACTTCGAAGGCCCTGCCCTTGCCAGTTTCTGGGAGCAGTTAGGCTTGGGGTTGAAACCCAGAGCTGCATATTCTTGCTGTGTAATTTCAGGCAGGTTATCTAAACATTTTGTGCCTCAGTTTCTTTTTTAGTGAAGCACCTATAAAGCTACTTTTACTCTGAGGAATAAAGGAGGATATAATCTTACATGAAATACTTAGAACATACTAAGGCTTGAAAAAAAAAACAGATCACATCAGACAATAAAATTCCTCCTTGACCTTTATGATGGTTTTATCTAGACTCCTCCTATGGCTTGTATTTAAACATCCTCCACTCCCAGCCTCGTGCAGTCAGAGGTGGTAGCTGAATCTAGAGTGTGTGATTAATTCACTGGCAGTGCAGGGATTAAGGGTGGGTGATCACTGTGTTTGGTTGGTATCACTCTACTCCTGGTAGCCTGGATATAATATAAGTGACAGAAAGCAGCTTGTCTTGTCCTTTGCTTGCTTTGCCACCTTCTGCCTACCTTGAATGGTTTCTCCTTTGAGATATCCCTCTGCTGTACCACCCTGTCTTGCAGTCAGTTGATTATGGTCTGAAACCTCTACAAACTGTGAACTAAATAAACCTCTCCTAGCTTAGCTTGTGGGTGTTGTGTATTTTGTTTCAGCAATGAGAAAAGTGACAAAGACAGCTCTCAATCAGTGAGACTGGGAAATAAGAGCAGACATTTATTTGGTACTTACTACAAGAGAATAACTGCACAGGTGTTATTCTACTCTGTCATTACTACCACGTGTGTAGGGAGAACAGATCAGGAGACGGAGGCTTGTAGTCTTGACACAGAGGCGTAAAGCTAGGGAGTGGCAGATCCAGGGTTTCAAAGAAGTTGTCATCTTTGAAGCAATATCCTAACTTTCTTCCAGACACAGAACTACTTATTTTGGCAGATTACCCTTAAGCACATTTCTCATAAAGGAAACTTTTAACATAAGAATTCAATTTGAGGAGCAGGGAAATAAAATCTGCATGAGAACATATTTCACATGTTAATTCAAGTACTCTCCCTTCCTTCCTCCCCTTCCCCCTTCTCCGTCCCTCCCTCCCTTTTTCCTTTCTTTCTCTTTTCTCCCCTTTATTTCTATTTTCCTCCAGAAAACAAAGTAGTTATGTTATTGTAGAAAGATTTTGAAGTTTAAACAATTTCTATACACCTAGAAGTCCAAATAGAGGCAAACTTCTCAGATGGTTTCTTCTTGCTGAAGACGGCAGTGATCGCTGGAATCTAGAGTGTGTGATTAATCGCTTCACTTATCTAGTCAGTTCAGTCCTCTCAGACCTTGGTGGCATTGTGTGATAGCAGTAGGGCCTCTTTTAAAATCTTTATATTCCAGGAAGATTGACTTGGGATCCAATCTATATAGCCCCATTGGACTTTTATGTTATTTTCTATAAGTGTCATTACTTGCCTTTGAAATTAGCCTGAAGCTCCATTTTGCAGGCGTTTCTGGGAACCATCTTGAGCAAGGCCGTGTGGATGTCACAGTCATGACGGGGTGGGGCGGTTAACTGTGTCTGCTCACTGTCTGGATGGTTCTCTGTGACAGATGCCTTCAATGCTTGCCATGTACAGAACTTACCCAGGTCTTGCTTTGAATGCTACATCTTGGTGTTCCCATTGAAGGCAAAATATCAAATTATTTATTGACCATAAGATTAGAAATTCTGGGTAGATACTTATCAGTTCACTGTGCATTCTCCAGACAGATTTCCAAGAAATGGCTCTGGGCCAAAGGGAAACATTACTCTGTTCACATTTTTCTTCTAGAATTACATGCTTTTGGGTCTTAAAAGGCCACATTTTGGAGCACATCCAAATCACTGTGTGCGTGTTCCTTTCTTGACCACAATTCCTCCAACACAAATCAAATTTAGAAGCTTCCTATAGTTCCAGATGGTCACAATCTGAATATATCTAATTACCATTTCCCACCGGAATTAATGCCAACTAGGGACTGAGCTTCTGCCCAAATGACATCTATGCTCTTCCTAGTAAGCTTTGACTCCTGCATCTTGCTTACTGCCAATTACTAAACTAAATTAAAATGCTCAGTTTGTCTACAAAATTACTGTCTTCATTTCGTTTGTAGAATTCAAAGAGGGGAAGAATAAGTGGTTCTTTTAAACTCTTCAAAGTGGAGAAATTTTTACTAGAGAGAACGTGGGTCTTTAAAATAACAATTATTTCTGAATTCTCCCATTTTATTTTGAATGAAAGTTGCTGTAGGTACAGATCTTATAAAGTTAAGAACTCTTCCCATTATTTAGCTTGTACTGTGTTTATGGAACTCTATTAACTGTTATCAGAAATACAGAAATGGGCAAGATTTAATGCTATCCTCTACAAATTTATTGCTTTTTAAGGGGAGCAGACATGTGAAAAAACATTATGTAATATTATCAGTTCTGCATCACTAGAGTTAAACACTGTTTTTTAAGGGAAGAAATTAAGATCAGTGCTGGAAGAAAGATTCTTTCTGTAACTTGAAAATGGCTTTTCTTCTTATATAATTACAAATAATCCAAATAAATTATTTTAGAGAACTAGAAATAAAAAAAATCTACGGGACACAATGTCCCGTGTTTTAATAAAATTGAAAACAAAGTACACAGGCAGATCCCCGAGACAGCGGGGCACTCTATAGAGCAGCCCAGTGTGGCCAGAGAAGGGAGGAAGATCCCTGTAGGCAGAGAGCACAGCACTTGGGGGAATTAGGTATACTGGGAGGTAGCAGTTTGGCTGAAGGGACTTCAGCGAGTGAAAGCAAAATACTGTCAGGTTGAGGTGTGGGTAGGGAGGTAGAGGCCCTTCAGAATCATTCATAAAACCATTTAGATTTTATTCTCCACCTCAGGGTTTCTCTAAAGCTGGTCTTCCATGCATTGTTCTTATAAAATGTGAAGTCTACATATTTAAAGAGTCATCATGTACATTAGAATACTAAAAACTCAGTGAATTCCTACAAGAAAGATTCTTGTTTTACTTTATTTCATGCAACATTTCCTAAAAGTTTTTGTTTATACAATTTCGGGGCGGTGGTTACTAGAGATTAAACCTAGGATCTTTACACTGAAATAAATTCCCAGCTTTTAACATTATTTAAATTAAAAAAATTTTTTTTAGACTGCTTCACTGAATTGTTCAGGCTGGGCTCAAACTTGTGAGCCTCCCAGAGTCCTAGAATTACAGGCCTATGCCAACATGCCTGGCTCACACAATTCTCTTAAAAATAATCATATGGAAGGAAGTACTTTGGTTCTACACAGAGCAGATAGTTATGAAGCTGACTATGCTCTAGGTACTATTTCATTTGTGTTACCTATAGTTGGTCATTTAATCCTCTGACCCTTTGAAAGGCAGGTACTACCATCATTCTCATTCATATATGTTTAATGCTAGGCACTAGGGATTAAGGAACTTCCAGGGTCCCAAGGTAATCAGTATAGTTGTACCTACTTACATACAGCTTTGTTTCCTGGGGTTTTCAGTTAACTGTTCTCAATTATGGTTTGAGAATATTAAATGAAAAATTTCAGAAATAATCATGAACTTTAAGTTTGTGTGCCCCTGTGAGTGATGCGATGAATCTTTGCCACCATCCTGCTCTGCTCTGTCTGGGATGTAAAGCATCCTCACTGGTCCAGCATATCCACATTACTACCTGCCTGCCAGTCACTTAGCAGCTGATTTGGTTATTGTTGTAGTCAGCATTTTACAGAGTCCGATGTGATGAATGCAAGAGATCTGCCTGTATGCTAGAGATCCGAAGAATCTAGTTAGGGCCTGCATCCCACGGCGCTGTCCTGCGTGAGTCCAGCCGAAGACCTAGAGCCCTCAGTAATGTCCTGTGTAAGTCTGGAGGCCAGGGAATCCATGATAAAAGACTAAAGGATCTGTGGTAGAAAGTCCAAGGGATGATGCCAAAGGCTAGAGAACCTGACCTAGCAGGCTGAAAGGCCAATGCTGGAAACCAAAGAATCCATCCAAAACAAGGAGGTGATGCTCAAAGCAAAGGCAAAGACCACAGCTCTCAGTGGAAGTGTCCAGACTAAAGGTCAGCAGATGATGTGTAAGGAGAGGGCAAGGACCTGAGCTTCTCCCAAGAGAACAACTGCTTTCTTTGATGAACATGGGGCTTAGCTGAAAAGAACAGTGAAAGCTCCTTCAAGGGAAATCAGCATAAAATCCTACCCTTCTGTTCTCCTTTTGTACCTTTCCCTAGAAGCATACTGTCTCAGTTCTGCTGGCAGTTTACACTCAAACTGATCATTATTTAAACACCATAGTTATCAAATCAGCCGTCATATATCACAGTGCTTGTGTTCAAATAACCCTTATTTTTCTTAGTAATAGTCTCAAGGTTCAAGGGTAGTGATGTTACCAATTCAGATATGCCAAATAAAGTCACAAAGTACTTCTTTCAAGGGAAAAAGTGAGTTTTTGACATATATATGACATGTGATGGTTAAGTTTAATTGTCAATTTAAATGGCTTGGGAGTCACCTTGGGGATTAGTAAAACACACTTCCAGGTGTGCCTAGATGGAAGTGTGAACCCTAGCCCCTTTTTCCTGTTCCCCTTCTGTTTTCCCTAGAGGCCATGAACTAATCAGCATTGTTGTTCTATGCTCTCCTACCATGATATTCCTACCTTGGAGCCAGCCAGCAACGGACTAAATTCTCTGAAAGCTTCAACCAAATAAATCTCTCTTCCTTAAATTGTGGGTGCTGAGTATTTTTTTTTTTGATTTTTTTTTCATTTTTTTTTATTTAAAGAGAAAAAAAATAGGAAAAAGGTAGAAATATTACAGAATTTCAAGAAAAGAAGATAAATAGTAAGAGATCACTAGTTGATACATTACACATTGTTCTTTTAGAAATAGTTATTCAAATTACAGGATTAAAGCACACAAAGTGGACACTAAAGCAGTGAGAGTGCAAACAGATCTGTTCAACAATCCAACAAGAACCTAGAAATATGGTCATCAATCCCACACACCTAAACAAACATGCAGCTTTATCTTTTATAGCGCTTCCTATTTCCTCTTTTTTTACAATAGCAATTATACATTTTAAAAATTTTATTTAAAAAGAAGAAAAAAAACAAAAAGGGTAGCAATAATACAGAATTCTAAAAGAAAGAAAGAAAAAGGAGAATGAGAACAAAGCCCCACTAAGAAATCAGTAACTTGTAAATTACTTATTGTCATTTGGATGTAGTTGTTCAAGTTACAAAGTTAAAGGGTAAATAGTAAATATTCAAACAGTCAGACTACAAACAGTTTTGCTCAAAGATCCAACAAAGATTCAGCAATATGGTCATCTATTTTACACACTCAAACTTACATGCAGTTATATCCCTTAGAGCACTTTCTTTTCCTCTCTTTTTTACAATAGTAATTACACATTTTGGTTTTATTACACTTGTAGTTCTTATTTACTTTTTACATTAGAGACACAATATGATATTTACAAATATGATTCTTATTTACTTCGCTAATGAGGATAGTCTCAAGTTGTCTCCATTTGCCTATGAAGGCCTCAAGATCATCCATTTTTATAGCTGAGTAATATTCCATTGTATAAAAATGCCACATCTTTTTCATCCACTCTGCAGTTGATGGGCATCTTGGTTGTTTCCAGGATTTAGCTATCACAAATTGTGGAGCTATGAACATGGGTGCACATATATCACTGTGATATGAACTTTTCAGTTCTTTGGGGAAAATGCCCAGGAGGGGGATAGCTAGATTGAATGGGGCTTCCAATCCTAGTCTTCTGAGAATTCTCCATATGGATTTCCATAATGGTTGCACCAGTCTACATTCCACCAACAGTGGAGCAGTGTTTGTTTTTCCCTGCGGCCTTGCCAACATTTGTTATCAGTTGATTTCATAATGGCAGCTATTCTTTCCGGAGTAAGGTGGAATCTCAAAACTGTTTTAATTTGCATTTCTTGAATGTCCAGTGATGGCGAACATTTCTTCATCTATTTATTTGCCATTTGTATATCTTTCTCTGAGAACTGTGTGTTCATCTCAGATGCCCATTTTTGGAGAGGGTCTTTGAATTTGGGGGGATTGATGATTTTCAATTCTTGATATATTCTGGACACAAGTCCTTTGTCTGAGGGGTTGCTGGTTAAAATTTTTTCCCACTCTGTTGGTTTTCTTTTCACTCTGTTGCTGATTTCCTTTGAAGTTCAGAAGCTTTTCAATAATGTGAGATCCCATTTGTTGATTCTTTGAAGTGTTTCCCATGCAGTTTGCATTTGCTTCATGAATTCTCTGCCTACCCCTATGTCTCCAAGACTTCTACCTACCTTGTCTTCCAGTAGATTTAGTGTTTCTGTTTTAATATTGAGGTCTTTGATCCATTTAGACTTTAGTTTTGTGTATGGTGATATGCATGGATCTGGTTTCAGTCTTTGGCATGTAGAGAGCCATTTTTTCCAACACCATTTATTAAAGAGACTATCCTTCTTCCAGTGGACATATTTAGCCCCTTTGTCAAATATCAGGTGGCTGAGTGTCTTTGTAGTTGTGCTTGCATCTTCTAATCTGTTCCGTTGATCCTCAGGTCTATTTCTTTGCCAGTACCAAGCTGATTTTATCACTGTGGCTTTATAGTACTGTTTCAAGTCAGGAATTGAGATGCCTCCTGCCTTGCTTTTGTTGCCTAGTATTGCCTTTGCTATTCCAGGTTTCTTCTGTTTCCAAATGAATTTTAGGAGTGTTTTCTCTAGATCTGTGAGGTATGTCAATGGTATTTTGATTGGGATTGCGTTAAATCTGTATAACACTTTTGGGAGTATAGCCATTTTCACAATGTTGGTTCTTCCTAACCAAGAGCAAGGAATGTCCTTCCATTTTCTAATATCCTCTTCAATCTCCTTTTTCAGCATAGTATAATTTTCAGCATATAGGTCTTTTATATTTTTAGTTAGGTTGATTCCTAAGTATTTCATTTTTTAGATGTTATTGTGAAGGGCAATATTTCCATACTTTCTCTTTCGGTGAGTTTTTTGTTTGTGTACGGGAATGCTATTGATTTTTGAGCATGGACTTTGTATCCAGCTACACTACTGAACTTGTTTATTACCTCTAGCAGTCTTTTAATGGAGTTTTTTGGGTCTTCTATATAGAGTATCATGTCATCTGCAAATAGTGATAATTTAACTTCTTCCTTTGCTATCTTTACTCCTTTTATTTCTCTCTCTTGTCTGATTGCCCTGGCTAGTGTTTCCAGAACTACGTTGAAAAGGAGTGGTGAGAGTGGACATCCTTGTCTTGTTCCTGATTTTAAAGTGAAAGCTTTCAGTTTTTGTCCATTTAGTATAATGTTGGCTGTTGGTTTGTCATAGATGGTCTTTATAAGGTTGAGGTAGACGTTGTGTATTCTGAGTTTCTGAAGGGTTTTTATCATGAACATGTGTTGGACTTTGTTGAAAGCTTTTTCTGCATCTATTGAGACAACCATGTGGCTTTTTGTTTTTGGCTCTGTTGATGTGGTGTATTACATTTATTGATTTGCGTATGTTAAACCACCCCTGCATTCCTGGAATGAACTCCTCTTGGTCATGATGTATAATCTTCTTGATGATTTGCTGCATTCTATTTGCCAGTATTTTGTTGAGAATCTTTGCATCAATGTTCATTAGTGAGATTGGCCTATAGTTCTCTTTTTTGGTTGCATCTTTCTCTGGTTTTGGTATCAGAGTAATACTCAACTCCAGGAATGATTTAGGGAGGATTGCTTTTTTCTCAATTTTGTTGAAGAGTTTAAGGAGTACTGGCATCAAATCTTCTCTAAGTTTCTTGTAGGATTCAGCTGTGAATCCATCAGGACTTGGGCTTTTCTTTGTTGGTAAATTTTTAATTACATTTTCAATTTCAATAGTTGATATTGGGTTGTTCAAAATTGCTATATCTTCTTGGTTGAGCTTTGGTAGTTCATATGTTTCTAGAAATCTGTCCATTTCCTCTGTGTTTTCCACTCTATGTGAGTAGAGATTTTCAAAGCAGGTATTCATGATCTTTTGAATTTCCATGGGATGTGTAGTAATTTCTCCCTTTTCAGTTCTTATTGCATGAATTTGGGTTTTTTCTTTCTTTCTCTTGATAAGGTTAGCTAGGGGTTTGTCAATTTTGTTGATTCTCTCAAAAAACCAGCTTTTTGATTCATTAATTCTTTGTATTGTTTTTTTTTAGTTTCAATTGCATTGATTTCTGCTCTAATCTTTACAATTTCCTCTCTTTTATGAGCTTTGGGTTTAGCTTGCTCTTCTTTTTCTAGACACTTGAGATGGAGCATTAGGTGGTTTATTTGTGCTCGTTCTGTTTTCTTGATATGACAGTTTATTGCTATATATTTCCCTCTTAAGACTGCTTTCATTGCATCCCACAGATTACAGTATGTTGTTTCTATATTTTCATTGAATTGTAGGCATTGTTTTATTTCTTCTTTAATTTCATCTGTAACCCACTGGTGGTTCAAAAGGCTGTTATTTAATTTCCATGTATTTATGTAGGTTTTACAATTTCTTTTGCCATTAATTTCCAATTTCAGTGCACTATGGTCAGATACTATGCATGGTATGATTTCAATACCTTTGCATTTACTTAAGAATGTTTTATGGGGCAATATATGGTCTATTTTGGAGAATCCCATGTGCAGCTGAGAAGAATGTGTATTCTGATGAGGTTGGGTGGAACACTCTGTAAACATCTACTAAGTCCAATTGCTCACAGGTACGATTCAGTTCTGTTATTTCTTTGCTGACTTTTTGTCTAGTTGATCTATCTCTTTGTGACAATGGGCTGTTAAGATCTCCTGTTATAATTGTGTTCTTGTGTATTTGGTTTTTCATGTCCATTAGTATCTGTCTTATATAGTTGGTTGCTCCTGTATTTGGCGCATATATATTTATAATTGTTAGTTCTTCCTCTTGAATTTTACCACTAACAAGTATGTAGTGACTTTCTCTATCTCTTTTAATCATTTTAGGTTTGAAGTTCACATTGCCTGCAAATAGAATAGCTACCCCTGCTTTTTTCTGGGTTCCTGTTGCATGGAATACTGTTTTCCATCCTTTGACTTTCAATCTATGAGTTTCCTTTTGGGTCAGATGTGTTTCTTGTATACAGCATATCGTGGGGTCCTATTTCTTGATCCATTCTGTCAACCTATTTCTTTTTATAGGTGAATTGAGGCCATTTATATTTATGGATAGCACTAATATGTACTGGCTCGACTTTGCCATGTTATGTTCCAGTTGTTTCTTTTTGCTTTTCATCTTATTTAATTGCTTATTCTTCCTGGATGTTTCTTTCTGTTATTGTTTTGAGGATTGTGGTCATTTTTATCTCTGTCTAGTATGTCCTTCAGTACTCTTTCTAGGGTTGGTTTGGTGGACATGAGTTTCTTCAGTTGTTCTTTGTCATGGAAGTATCTTGTTTCTCCATTAAGTTTGAATGAAAGTTTTGCTGGGTACATCAGTCTGGGTTGAAGATTATTTTCTTTTAGGGCTTGAAATACCTCACTCCAAGATCTTCTTGACTTGAGGGTTTGTGCTGAAAAGTCTGCTGTGATTCTAATGGGCTTTCCCTGATAGGTGAGTTGTGTCTTTTCTCTGACAGCTTTTAATATTCTGTTTTTATGCTGTATGTCTGAGATCTTAATTATTATGTGTCTGGGTGTGGATTTATGTTGACTGTGACTGTTTGGTGTTCTATATGCCTCACTTATTTACATATCAGAGTTTTTCCCCATGTTTGGGAAATTTTCTGGTATTATTTCTATAAATACTTTATGTATGTCATTTGCCTGCACTCCTGTATCTTTGCTAATGCCCATTATTCTTATATTGTTGCTCTTGGCATCATCATGAAGCTTCTGGATTGTCATTTCATGCTGCTTTGTTATTTTTAAAAGTTTTAACATTTCCTGATCACTAACTGTGATCCTGTCCTCAAGGTCCGAAATCCTATCCTCAGCTTCCTTTAGGTGGCTTTTCACATTTTCAATAGAATTTTTTGTTTCTTGGATGTCTCTTTGCATTTGTTTCATGAATTCTGCTTGTTTTCTATATTCTTCATTCAAAGTTTCAATCAGTTTCCCATGCCCATGTACTTTTTTCTCTAGTTCTTCTTTAGCTGCATTCCACAACTCCTTTACTAAAGTTGTTATTTCTATCTTTACATGGGAGACTACTTCTAATTTGATTTCCTCTATAGCCTGATGCAGTTATTTTTTATTTCACTGGCTATCTTTTCACAGATTCCTGGTGTGTTACTTTTGGGGTCCTCTATTTCAGTGTCTCCTATACTTGCTTCTGGTGAACTACATGTTTGAGACTGCATTTTGCTTTTTTGTTTTGTCATTTTCACCCTGCCTGATGTTTTCTATGTGTAGGAGGGGATCACACACACTCTTTTCAGACACACCAAAGTCTTACAGTTAGTTGGAGGGGGTTTTTACTACTGGCCCTATTTATCCCCTGTACACCTCTATTATAGGGCTATACTCACCACATTGATACAGTCAGTCCGGTGTAGTCCAAAATTCACCACCTGGGAGCAAAGTTCCAAATTTTATCACACTATCTGGATATTGCTGATATCTTCTGATGTTCCAAGTGGTAGGGCAGGCTCATCTGTATCAGTCCAGGGCAGTTTTCAGTCTTGGGTGGGCCTCCTCAATGTTCCTGGTGGCAGGGCAAGCCCACAGGGGAGGTTCCTACCCCTGAGGTGGGCTTGCACTGAGTTTCAGGTGGCAGGGCAGGCCCTTGGTGGAGCTTCCTGGCAGCCTACCCCTGATGCAGGCTTCTGCTAAGTTCCTGGAGGCAAGGTGGGCCCACGGTGGAGCTTCCTGGCAGCCTAGCCCTGATGCAGGCTTCAGCTAAGTTCCCGAAGCCCGGGCGGGCCCATGGTGGAGGTTCTGGGCAGACTACACCTGATACAGGCTTCTGCTAAGTTCCTGGAGGCAGTGCGTGCCCATGGTGGAGGTTCTGGGCAGCCTATGCCTGTTACAGCTTCTGCTGGTGCTGAGTATTGTATTAATCAATAGGAAAGCTGACTAATGCAAGGAGTGGGTACTGAGAGTGGGATTACTGCTGTGGTCCAGAAGCCTTTGGAACTGGTTTACAAAAGGAGTTTGGAAAGATTTGGAAATGCTGGCTAGTGATGCCTTAGAATTCTGTAAGCAGAGCCTGATGGGTGATTCTGGTCAAAGCTCAGAAGACCAGAATGCTGATAGGAATGAGGACAGGAAAGTTCAGGCTCAGGAGGTTTCAGCTGAGAACAAGGACTTTATTGCCAATTGGAATAGAGGCCATGTCTATGGTAAAATATTTGTTTACATTTTGCCCATGTCCTGAGACTTTGAAGGAGACTGAGATTAAGGGCGCAGGACTAGTTGATCTAGTGGAGGACATGTCAAGGCAGATCAACATACAGTTTTTGGCCTGGGTACTGTTAACTGCTCTTAGGCAGATCTATAGGTGAACATTGGGGGCAAAAATTAGAGCAGAAAAAGTTTTTGAAAATTTAAATTTTGGCTCAAATGGAGCCATATGTAAAGTTGAGACCAAAGGAGATAAGATTTCTGAAGAGATTGGAGCCATTAAAAAGAAACTAGGTAGGGACAAGAAGAAAGAACAACTCAGGAATTAGCAAGAGCCCACCCATGTCAGGCCAAAGAGTGCAAAAGTGTAAACTTTTTATATAAGAAGAGAATCCTGAGGACCCCTGCTAAAGGAGTGCTTTCTAGGGAGCTTGTTCTCTAGGATTCATTTCATCATGTTTAGCCACCCAGGCACTCAGAGGTCACAGCAGTCGTGGTTCAGAGGAGTCTGTTTACACTGGTGGCAACTCTTGGCATTATCCACATGGTGCAATTGCTTAGGTATACAGAATGTAAAAGTTGTGGGGTAATGGAGGCTTCCACTCAGATTTCAAAGGAAGTTCTGGGAGTGCATGCGTTGTGCCTCTAAGAAGAGTGTGTGTGACAATATAGGAATAGAGCTGAAGGTGCAGTAGATAATCTTCTGAGCATCACCGTATACATTAGAACAGTGGTACTTTGATTTATGAGCTTAATTCTTTCCATGATTCTAGTTACAAATCAAATTGGATGACAGCTGAATCAAATTCACTGGTTAGATTCAATGTTGACCTTATGGGGAAATTTGATTCTGTTCTTATCCAATTTGGTTTGCAATCAGAATCATGGAAAGAATTAAGTTTGTGAACAGAGGCACCAATGTAATGGAATTAAAGGGGAATTTGTGGTTAATTTTATTTTTTCAGAAATTTGGACCAGAATCATAGCATTCTTTTGAATTTTGCCATTGTTTGATAATTTAGTGGAATTCTGTCTTTTGTACTTTCAATTTCAACTAGACACATCTGGAGTATAAGTACATCTAGTATCACTAGGTATAGAAATAAGTTAGGGTTGTGCAGAGAAATGTCTGATTTCAAGTTTAGGAGAGGAAATGTTCATATAGAACATGGAATATTTTATTAATCAGAAACCAAGAAACTCCTTAAACAATGATGAAGATGTGTAAACCAACCAACCAATTAACAAACCAAAACAAGAACAACCCAGAAGATGATTGGAAATGGATCTTACTAACCAACTCTGGGATAAGTCAAGCTTCAAAAATAACTATAATAGTAATTAAAATAACAAATACATAAAAAAATCCTTCATTCTACAATAATGTTAGAAAAAAAGAGGACATGGAAGAGAGGAGAAAAATGAAAAACTTTTCTTTAAAGCATCTAATAAACTGAAAAATAAGTGACAAGGTTAGAAAATATGTATTTTTTAATCTTCCCAGTGTAGCAAATGATGTAGATAGGGAACATCTCTGAACTAAAACCATTGAGTGTGAGATTGTTGATGGTCAGAGGAAGAATATTTACATAGTTTTAAAGAATTGCTTTATATGCTACTTATTTATTACAGTGGGGTGAAATATCCCTTTACAAGAGAGGGATCTGTGTTAGCATTGTGCCAGATGGTCAAATTTGGAATTGAAATAAAGAGTTAGCCTGATGTACCTCCAGGGATACAATGGGTTAAATACTCTTCATAAGGGACCTGACAAACAAATTCAGAAGGTAGAATTTTTTGTAGAACAACTAAACTGGATCCATCAAAGGATAAAGTGTCATGAAGATCAGAGGTGACAATAGAAGACTAAAGAAATAGAATACCCTGATGTAGCATATGATTTGGTTAGATATGAGATTAAGAAAAACTTATATAAGACATTACGTCAGTTTGAATATGGCTTAGATGCTGGTTGATGTTATTAAATTAACTTAAATTTTTTTTTATTTTAAAGAGAATAAAACAAAAGAGAAAAGAACAAAGCAGATCAGAACAGAACAATGCAAGCAACACAGCACTTCATGACCAGACAACCAGACATCAACAGTAGCTACCATAATGTCTTTTTTCTTCAAAATAGTTGAGCATACCTTCATACACATTAATATCAAACATAAATATAAAGCAGATCAGAACAGAACAATGCAAGCAACACAGCACTTCATGACCAGACAACCAGACATCAACAGTAGCTACCATAATGTCTTTTTTCTTCAAAATAGTTGAGCATACCTTCATACACATTAATATCAAACATAAATATAAAGCAGATCAGAACAGAACAATACAAGCAACACAGCACTTCACAACAAGACAATTGGATATCAACAGTAGCTACCATAATGCTACTTTCTTTGAAATAGTTGAGCATAGCTGCACACACAATAATATCAAACATAAAAAAATAGAATAAAACCATTCAAGAGAATGAAAGTATTACAAGGCATTCTGAACCAAATAACAGAAAATGAACAATGGCTACTATAATATCTCATTTTCCATAAAAAATTTGTTTATATTATTACACATATTAAAATCCAATAAAGCACAACATGATAGAATAATGGTAATAGAAGAACAAAAGCATGCTAGGACTTCAAAGCAAGATGATATTAAATCAGCA